>JABXWE010005183.1:0-32700 GCA_014611495.1 Limonius californicus
TTTTGATTCTAAACTCTCTGTGCATGCCTTAGGTGCACTAATTAAATTCACTGAAAAAAACTGGGCACATTTGAATGCTAATGGGGACCAACTTAGATTTTTACACATTAATCAAAACTCACTGTAAACCATTTAACTATTTTTGCAGCTCAGTCATAACTGGAGATGTTTATAGGTCTGATCGTGTCTTCATGAATCGCAATACTTTCAACGGATTGCAGATTTTCCAAACACGGTCCCATGATGCAAGGTCCAAACATGGTCGGGAGTCCAGTAATCGTGAGGGTCGCAGCCTTTACAAAGTTCTGTCACAACATTGCAAATCTAAATTGGGTTTCTTATGCTTAAGGTGTTGCAATTAAGAATAGTGTCTGTTCATAATATTGATCCCTTGATGTTTAATTACAGAAATATTTTAATGAATCCAACTAAAGACATGGATGAACTGAATAGACGCCTGGACTTCATTCAGTTTAGTATGGTACCCAGCAACCAAGGGTTCATTGAGAGTCTGCAGGATAACATTAAAAAAATATTTGATTTAAACGTGAGTAAAATTTTATTTTTACTTAAAGAATTGTTGTGACCTATTACTCTCAGGGGAGTCGATTATTTACCCAAAAAGCTTAAACTTCAAATCAAGGTTAAGTTCTTGTACAGGATGGTACGCATTTTTCTGCCTCATACACAACTTTTAAATGCAATTAATCAGTAAGTAGCATATCTATAGAATTATTTACATATCATTTTCTTCTTCCTCTGTATATAAGTAGGCAATTATTTAATATAATACTAAATTCTGCTATTTCAGTTTGAGCAAATTGCGTAATTGTTTATGAAAAAAATTTTGTGTTGTGAGGGTTGCCTATGAGCATTTCCTGATTTCTCAACCCAATTATACAGGGTGTCAATTCAAACACTTACAACGTGTTGTATCTGTGGAAGTAAAAGAGATATTGAACTTTTTTAAAAAACGTTTCTACAACATGGAGGGGGAATCGTAATGACTCATAAGGTAACCTTCCCTATCCAACCCCTTGGGCTCTAGGTACCCCAACAAAAAATGTCAACTGGCAACAGCCACTTTGTAATACCTCATTGATAAGCTTTTAAAAAATGCTATTTAGTAGTAGCAACCTTTTTTCCTCCGTCTCGTTTTGTAAACAGTAGATTTTAAGTCATAAAAAGAAGTCTAATGGGGTCACATCTGGAGATCTTAGGGGCCATTCTGTTGGTCCTCTGCTACCAGTCCAGTGTCCTGGATAATTTTAATTACAATAATTGGTTCAGAACCTTGAGTCTTTTTTTATTTTTTCCGAAACAAATTGCAAAAAAATGGTTGCTACTACTGAATACTATTTTTTAAGAGTTTCCAAATGAGGTATTACGAAGTGGATGTTACCATTTGACATTTTTTGTTGGGATACCTCGAGCCTAAATGGTTGAATAGGGAAGGTTACCTTATGGGTCATTATGATTCCCCTTCCATGTTGTAGAAACGTTTTCTAGAAAAGTTCAATATCTCTTTTACTTCCAGAGATATAGCACATTGTACGTTTTTAAATTGAGACCCTGTATATTGTCAGGCTGATATACTATGGATTTCAAAAATAGTACAGAAGCTCATTGCTCTTACTATTTTTTATATAAAGCCTAGGGCCATATTCTACATAGAATTCCCAAGTACCTGTTCAAACTTAGATTAGAATTTGTCAAATATTATTTATCTAAATCATAATTTCCTTTTTTAAGGGCAATGAATAAAAAGCAGCCAGTTTTTTTGGGTACAGTCCTTGAAAACTATTTGGAATCTCCAGAATTAACTGATGTTATTTGTGAGGATTTTGCAATTTTCAATTTTTTTTTGTAATTGTAGTTTTCATGTTTCTCATGTAAACATTATGTTTAGGGATTTTGGAACTTTTGCATAAAGACAATCGATTTTACAATCAATTTTTGCAATCTCTTTCACTGCAACAAGTCATTACTTTATTAAATAATTAATTGACCTTTCTTTTTGTAAGAACAAGTCAATATGATACTTAGAAATAGAACAATATTAGCAAAATATTGAAGATATGCTATACAATAGTATATTAAAGAACTAGTTTCATAAGGCCTCTTCTTAACGCACGAGTTCAAGTTTGAAAAACGAGACGCGAAGCGTCGAGTTTTTCAACGGACGAGTGCGACAAGTGGTCTTATGAAACGTGTTCTTTATACTATTTTTTCTATTGAGGAAGTTTAAGAGTATTTTAAATAAATTTATGTAGAAAATTTTACGTCAAATCGATTACTAGGAAGTTTTTATAAACACTTATGGCAGCACTGACAGGTGGCTGAAACTGACATTTCAAATTCAAATCGAACTACCAACATCGTAAAAAAACAAACTAAAAACAGTACGATTATAGGCCTCCTTAACGTACTGTTTTTAAGCTAAAACAGTGCGCTTAGAACGGCTTTATAAAACCGAAATAGAAAAAAATTTTAGAAGTGTTTAGAATATTAAGTAACATAGCAACAACACAAAATAATACAATGTTTGTTTTTCAATTCCTTGGCTACCAGTCGCATTTGCACCGCGCGGCGCCCGCGTTATTATTATTATTATTATAGGCCTTAAGGCCATATTACATGGGGCGCTTTTTCAGTGCAATCGGTTGTTGCAGTATGTTTCTGCGATCTGTCATGATTGGTTGGTTGCAGCAATCGGTTGCACGCTTATAATCTATTCACGACTGATTTGCAAATCGTATGTATGCAGAGCATATTCCACGCCATTCTTTGTTGTCCTATATTTAGGTCTTGCAGCAAATTAAGAATTAACGTCCATGCCGCTCATGTTTCAAATTGATATTGTGGTAGTCCAGTGGTTGACTGTTTGTCTCTGGTGCTAAGAGACCCAAGTTCGTATTCCACTGAGATCAGTGTTTTTCTCGGGCGAGATAAAAACTGTAAAATACTCAATCACAATTTAGATGCCATAAGAATATCCCCTACCCTATTCCACCTTCATGATATTACTAGAAGTATCTGAATCATCGGCACCCTCCGATTCTGAATCAGATTCCCCAATTGAAATAATGAAAGGAGGAATATTTTCAAACGATAGATTTCCCAAATGTTTTGTCCAGTCTTCCGAAATAAGTTTTTCACAATGCTCACAGAAATTTGCAACTTTGTCTTTCGATTTTGGCTGCGAATTTATGTGCTTATTGTAACAGGTCTTACAAAACCCCCACGCCATTTCAATTGGGTTGTATTGACAATGGTATGGAGGCAATCGAAGAACCTCATAGTTGCGCTTTTTCAATATTTCGTGCGTTACGTATCTTTTATTTCCGTCTGCTGTAAATGGTTTAATTTACTCCCAAAGTTTTTTCATAGTAATTTTGCCCTGAATTTCGACATTGTGGTGGTTAACCAACCATTCTTACAATACACCTTTTTCGCAAGAAAATGTGGGCGGCTTGTCAAACTGCACTGAATGATACGGTGCGTTGTCCATAACCACGACAAATTTTCCTTGCAACTTGTCCAAAGCAGGAATCAGCTGATTAACCAACCAATTTTGAAAAATTTCCCCATTCATAGTTTTATGATAGTCCCTGTCGTTGTTCTTTGAGTCTAGCAACATGTCGCACCCTTCCAAAAGCCTAAATTACATCCCGCATTCAAAATCGTGAACCTAGACCCTAGAGCTGGCAACAGGGCAATTTCATTTTGATTTTGATTTTAGAAATCAATCAAATAATATTTAAGAAATGCAACTTAAGAAAAAAAAACAGCCTGCTGGATGGCAAATCAATCGTGAATATATTATATATTTAAACGAAGCAATTGCTCGCAATGGTTTACATGCGATATCTTATTCCAATGTACGGTATCAACCTTATCGAAATTATTATTGCTGAATAGCTATTATTAAACAGAACGATTAAGAATTATTAAACTCTACAAGCTCCAACAAACAAAACAGGTCAACGAAACAAACAGAACTCAGATCACAACTAAACAAGAGTGTTCTGTGCTAAACAGTTACTGTTAGTATTATTACGTATACATAACTTCGGTGAATTACTTTTCGTGCAGTTGGCAACAATAAATTACTATATTGCACGAAAAAATCGCATGGAAATTAGAACAGGTTCTATACAAAAAAATCGCCTTTGCAATCGGTTGCCGCGCTCGGTTGCATGAGCAATTTGTGCATTACATGAAGCAGTTACTTGCCGCAACCAGCAGCTGCAACCCATTGCATTGAAAAATCGCCCCGTGTAATATGGCCTTTATAGGCCAATCACCTTGGTGTGAGGCAAGGCTAAGCTAATTGTTCTATGCACAACAGGTCCCGCGTTATACACTGTATTATTTTATGCAGTTGCTATGTTACTCAATAGCTTGAAATTTTCTTTGACATTTTCGTTTAACATTTTCCATACGCATCGTAAGCTTCAAAATGCCATTTCTTAAAAATGAATTGACAGAATTGCCCAACATTTTCAGATTGCATAGAGCATAATAACCTTTCAAATTATCTATCAAACGACACTCCTTCTCACTTACAATTTTGGGGTTGTGTGTGGTGGGGGCTAGGGGGATGAAGTACAGTAGATGACTTACATGCTAAAATATGTCCCCCTTCAAACTATTGTTGACCTGTCTCGTCGATTTGTTCAAATTTGATCCTTTAAAAAGTTATTCAGGGCGGGCTGCTTTAGTTGGGACACCCTGTATGTTATAAATATGTTTAAGTAAAATGCATACGGTTTCAGGCAGAGAGAATTTTGGATGGCCAAAACAACTCTTCTACTTTAAACAGAATAAACATAATTAATTATTTTTTAATTGAGGCTGTCGTTTTTAGGCTAATTCAAGTATTGTCATTTTCTCTTTATAATATTTACTCTTTAGGCCTATATGACATGGCAGAATATGTTGTAAAAACTTTTGTTCAGAATTTTGATCATAGTGTTTTTACAAAATTCTGTGTTGTCTCATACAGCAAAATTTTCTTCCGAAAATTGTACAAAATTCTGTAGATTCATGTTCTAAACTTTACAGAATTATGTTCAAAGTCTGCGTCACATCGATGCGCAAACGAGCAATTTTTAGTGTTTGTTAACAATCACAGAGGGCAGAAAAGAATATGGTTACCCCGCCTGCCAATACTCCACGCACTTTTTCTTATCTCACTCGCGCTGTTTATTGCTGCAGCTTGTTTGCTTTGTCGTGCGTTCAAGTAAAATGAATAAATAGAAGCGCTACGAACTTATGCATTAACCTAATAATTATAAAATCTTGTTAGAGTTCTACTTTATCGACAGTCACATGACTATTTTGACGGTTCTATCACAGCTGTCAACGTAATTTGCACGTATTTGCGCATGCTGACAGACATTATTTTGTGGAATATTCTGTGCCATGTCATACAGGCCTTACAAAGTTTTTAATTTTGATGAAATCGCCCTCTTCTGCAAGAAAACTTACATCACAAAAGAGGCGAAACCAATGCCAGGACACGAATCCGTGAAAAACAGGCTTTCACTCTTATGTGATCATGCTAGTGCGGACCTGAAAAATAAACCTTTGCTTATCTACCACTCTGAAAACCTTTGAATGTTTAAGAAAACAAATGATTTAAAAAGTAAACTTAGTGTAATGCAGAGAGCTAATAGTAAAGCTTGGATAACAAGACAGCACTTCACTGGATGCATAAAGTGTTTGCTCCAACTGTGAAAACGTGGCTAGAGAACAATTTACCGCTCAAGGCCTTTCTGGTAATGGAAATGCTCCTACTCAGCCTCCAGCCTTCAACCCAGTAAGGTTTCTGCTGCTTAATACCTCTCCTCTATTCCAACCTATGAATCAGCAGGTCATTTCAAACTTTAAGAAGCTCTACACAAGAGCACTTTTCCAAAGGTGCTTTGAACTTTGAAGGGACTTTTGCAGGAACCACTTTAATATCCTTCATTGCTTGAGCTTAATAGGCAAAGTTTGGAGGGAAGTTTTTTTCAGGACACTGAACTTTGCCTGGAAGAAGTTATGGTCAGACTATGTGTCAGCCAACGGCTTTGAATTTTTTTCCATCATAGAACTGTTTTGAAAACTTACTGTTTTTATAGCATAGAACTCTTTCAGTATATAGGGTATGATAAAAATAGGAAAATTGATGATATTTTTGGTTATTTCCAGAAATTCCAAATACCTGAATTTGATAGAACATACGTTCCTAAATATAACTCAGAATGCAATATTTCTGCAGAAAATAGAAAAAGGTTTATAAGTTTGCGCTCTTTTTTTTAACGTATGAAATATATACAGCGACAAAACTAAAAGATTTGTATAAAGAGGTGGAGCAAAGTTTGAAATTTCAATTTTTTTATCGACCTTATTTTTGCCATTCCTTTATGTAATTTTTTCTACTCTCCTTATGTATATTTATCATTTTTACTCAGCATGAAACTATCTACTTGCCTGCAAAATTAGTCTTTTCCATACTATTCCACGTTTAATAAAATTGACTTTATTTTAGACGATTCTGGGTAAAATACAGCATTCACGAGCTAACAGTTATGATTGGGAAACTTTATACAATGTAAGACTAATTCTAGAATTTTAATATTAAGTACTTGCTATTATTTTTATATATTTAGACAATCTACCACACACTTTTCCTGAATGAATTATGTAGCCCATACCGTGGATCTTCTGAATTGCTCAAGTGGTTAGATTCAAATATATCTACGGAGTTATACAATTTGCAATATTCCATCAACAGTGCTTTAGATTTTACACAAAAAATCAAACGAGCACGTCCTGTTATAAAATTTGGTGTAGATGCTGAGTTAGATGCAAGTAGGATGCTTCACTAAAATACAGATAACAGATTCTCTAAGACTTCATTTCAGAGGAATTGAGAAAACAAGATATAGCAAAAAATATAACAGCAGCAGCTGAGTTCGCTGTAAATCAGTTGCCGGATTACTTAAATGAATGTTCAGTCGTTCATATGCCCGAAATGGGCCATTTGGTGGCTGTTAAGAGATGGGAACCTAATTGTAGTCCCAATCAGTTGCAAGATTCAGGATTTCAATTTATAGTATGATATAAAATTCTCCTTGATTTCGTCTAAAAAAGTTTTGTTTTTAGTTTGAAGTTAATGGACTTTTGCATTACAAAAATGCAATGTGTTCAGGTTAGTATTTAGACTTCTTAATTTTTCAATTGTGGCATTAATATAATAAATATTTAAAAAATCTTCAGAAACAATGCAGAAGCAACTTTCAGCTTCAAATAGATTACATAGAGAAGTTATATTATGTATACTACAGTAACGTTTTCTTTGGTTTTTCAGAATTAGATAAACACTTAGGGAATATTCATCATGAAATATTAGCTCATGAAAATCGAATCGTTCAACGTCTTGCAGACTTTGTCTTAAGATATAATAAAGACATTCGTGACCCCTTAAAAATAATTGCCCTTATCGACTGGTAAGTAAGTTACATTTTTTGTTATTTGAACATTTCAGTGTGAGCAGCTCCGAACAATGCAAGTATGTTAATTGTTTAAATTCATATTAATTAATAAGTAAATGTAATATCATTTGATTTATTTGCTTGGTCATATCTCAATGTGCTATCAGATCAATGTCAGAAGCAATAATATGGTAAACAAAAACTTAGGGCAGGTATTTTATTTTTAGGTTTGAAGTGTTGTTTCAGAAACAGATAATAGTTATTTATTATACAAGTGTCTTACTTGGCATATAAGTCACGCAAGAAAATATTAGGCCACGAGGCGATAGCCGAGTGGAATAATTTCTTGAGTGACTTATATGCAAGTAAGACACGTGTGTAATATAGTATTTTATCCAACACACAAATTCTATTCGCAAAATAAGGATTTGAAAATTTGACAGTTTAATTAAATTATTTTGACACTTTCTGCTAAAGCTGGAAATGGATTCCTATGAGAAGGCAATGGTTGCTAAGCTTTTTTGTTTATTGCTAATGTAAATTTATTTACTTTTTTCACAATTTTTTGAAGTCACGAATTAAACAGTCTGTGCTTTCCGATTTGTAATGGAGAAAATTCGGGAAGAAGCTGCTAAAGCGTCTTCGAAGATTTTTCCTCAGAAATCAAAAAGTGCGTACGACAAAGAATTTAATGAATGCAGTGCCCGGTGTAGTGAGAAAAAAGTCGACAATGTGTTGGAAGAAGACGTTTTTCTAGCGTACTTCCTTAATGTTTCCCAAAGAGTCGCTCCTTCTTCAATGTGGACCAAGTATTCGATGCTTAAATCTACACTAAAGCAATATGAAAGGATCGATATATCAAAGTATACCCAACTTACTGCATTCTTGAAAAGTGTAGCAAAAGGTTATAAACCCAAGAAATCTAAAATTTTGGAGAGGGAGCACATAGAAATTTTTTTGAAAAACCCACCTATCAAGGAATATTTGCTGGCGAAGGTATAATGTTTCATGGTTTAATATCAGTATAACTAATTTTTATTATTGTTTGCAGGTGGCATTAATTATTGGAATTTCTGGAGCTTGTCGTTGTGACGAGCTCGTCAAATTAACCATTGATAATGTACACGACAGAGGGGCGTACTTTTTTGTTTCTATCCGGGATACAAAAACTTACACTTCTCGAAGCTTCACCATCATTGAAGAAGGATATGCCGTGAATGCCCTAGATTTTATAAAAAAATACTTATCTCTGAGGCCAAAGAATACACCACATCGAAGATTTTTCGTCAACTATCAGTTTGAAAAATGCACGATTCAGCCTGTTGGAATAAATAAACTGTCACAAATACCTCGTTGTATGAATTGTACTATATTAGCCCGCATCATCCCATTGTTGGTCAAGGGCCTCTGCAGTTACATGGTAAAAAACATTTACCGGGAAAACTTTCGGCCAAGGAATCAGGGGCAACTGATAGATGCTATTCAAAAAGCATGGAATAATATCGTGGTGGATTTTATTCAAAATGTGGTTGCATTGATGCCGAGACGTTTAGCTGCAGTAGTAGAAGCGAATGGATGTATATATATTATATGACCAAATATTCATAAATTTTGATTTGTCTATAATTTACTTTCGTTGTTATTAAAGATTACTTGGTAGCTATTGTTATAAAGTTGAAACAAATCAATTTACGCTAGCGAAATGTTAGTGTCCCGGTTTATGTTTCTGCAGCTGTTCGTATTAGGAAGTTAACCACATGCATCCCAAAACTAGCAACAACATATTTGATGCGAGTCTTGATCTTGGTGTTGGTCGTCTATGGTATATCTTCTAATAAGAGCAAATTTAACCTTCCAGAACACGCACCAGATCTCAGGGACCATCAACTATAAATTTTTTTAATATTGCGGTACTCCTGTGGGTTGTGCTGCTGTACCTCACAGTACCTTTCGGTGGCATGATCCTCTTCACTTGTGCAAGAGTGCTACTTAAAGTAAATAAACGCTAAATTTTTGCATAATATTACGGTCTATAAGACCGGTGCGTGTGCTCATGTTGCTCTTTTCGTAACCGAAATTTTTCTACAAAAGGTAAGAATTAGCCACTATATCGGCAACTTCCGTGCTTTACTATTCATTTATTTGTTTCTTTATTTATTTTATATTATTGAAACAGCCTTCAGCACTTGTCAATTGCTGATTATTATTTTTTTAGAATGGGTGATTACAAAAAGGAAATCCAGCGTCTTCAAAGGCTTTACCGTGGAATACACGGTGAAGCAAATCTAGAACCTAGAATTGATGGGCAAAAAGGGAGATGCTATTTTTGTGACCACAAGAAAAATAGAAAAACAAAGTCTTCTGTTGCGTTTGTAAGAAATACATGTGTTTAGAACACATTCGTCCAACTTGCCAGGACTGCCGCCTCGTGATAAGTAGCAATAGTTCTTGAATTTTTTTTTGGGTTTATAGAGGCACTATTGTTAACATTTTTTGTTCTCTTGATAACATTACCTTTACCACATTACCACTATTAAGTTTTTTTTGCATTTATATGATTATTTGTTTTTATTTTCCCTCTTTTAATGTTTTCTGTTATTGAATTGATACCAAATATAAAATATCCAAATAAAAGTTAGTTGTCAATTTTTTTGCGTTGTACATTGGAGTAGTACTCAATTATAAACCGCTTAATAGTTTTCTCCGCCCTCTCAGTAATAAAGTCACATACGTCATTTATTTAAACAAATTGGTCTCTCAGACCGGTGCGTGCGCTCGTGTTACAAAATATGGTGCGTGTTGTGAAGGGTTAAGAGTTCACATTGCTCATATATCAATAGTACAGTTTATAAATGTGTGGAATGCACACATAGAAAGAATGGACACTAGTCTTCTCTTCTTCCTCGTTGCTCATGCATCTTAATTGTTTTACAACAATCTTCTCGTACCTTAAAACCTGTGGCGGCTCGTGAGTTAAGAAAGAGGGTGGGCACAAGAAAAAACTTACCTATTTTTTTGTACATAAAATCCATTCTCCTATTTTTCATGCTGGAAAAGACGTCTATGACTTTGTTGTCAAAATCCGGGATAGACTGGACGAACTTCTTTTCTATTGATAGGACCGCCAATGCGTTCAGTCGATCTTTTTGCACACAATTAACTTCCATCATTGAAAAAACGTCACTTTCGTCTTTGAATTAAAACGCGCGATTGCGCAAAAATAGCGCTCCGAAGTCCAAATTCAAACGTTTACTGCAAATCGGGAACAATCTGCTCGGTGCCCCATTCGCCTGGTATATCGCGTACAGCGAAGGTAACCGACAGGCAACCGAATCACCTCTACATGGGGAACAAATCAGAGCGTTCGCCGGAACATAGTTTTGAGGCTGTTAGCCGCGCTTGTGGTGCGGAAGGAAAATTTGATACCATCGTTAAAATAATGAAATTAAAATAATGCACTGAATTACATGCGAATTTCTTTCTGTGTTTATCTTGGTGGTTGGGTGGGCACGTGCCCTTGTGCCCTTTAGTACAAGCCGCCACTGCTTAAAACTGGTTACACTAGAAACCTTGCTTTGTTTTAGCATTAGGCTTTTGAAGCAGCACCTTAGTGCTTTCATCATCAATGTTATTTTTAATATTTTGGGTGTGTTGGATACTTATTACCTCAATGTTGGATAAATTTTGTTTGTAACGTACTAGTTGATTCTTTATGAATTATGTGAATGCAAGCAAATGCCTGTAGGGCAATATTCAAGGGCGTATCGGGAGAGGGGGGCAGCTGCCCTCCCTTCCAAGGTGAAAAAAATTTAAAATAGAACAAAAAATATAAACAACAAATTTTTGAAAAATTGATCAATAGGTTGCGTGTTGGTATGTCAACATTTTGAAAGAAACTAATTACGAAATAAAGACCCTCGCGTCATCTGTTAAAAGTCACAAGAACTACAACCTGTACGTGTATTATACACGTACAGGTTGTAGTTCTTATGACTTCTCACAGATGGATGTATAGTTAGCCCGTGACAACAAGGAACTTTCTAGAATAATCTCGTCTCATTTCACGACGCATCATCGACGAGAATACTCAAGAAGCTATTTACATATATAAAAGCGCGCGCATTTCGGTTAGAGTCACTGCAGTTAAGTTACATTCACGCAAAGGTCACCAGCTTGTGGAATTTTTATAACGGTGTACAGTTTGTTGTTTCGTGCCATCTACTTTATTACAAATTATACAAAAATGGATATTAGAAAGTTTTTTGGTAAGAATGGTAAGTATTGACGTTCATTTGGGTATCTACGTTTGCATGTGTTATGCCGTGTTCACACCAACGTTTAGTAAAAGTTATATTTTATTTTTTGCAATGAAGTAGCAGCGACGAGGGCAAGAAAGTACAACCAAGCTCTGCTTCAGACACTGCGACTGCGAGGCCTTTTTCTATGTTTCAAACCACGGTGCCAGACAGTGAAAGTAAAACTGAAGACGACGGTTGTCACGAAAATGGCCTGGCGACCACTATGCCAGTTGATAAGAAAAAACATCTTCTGGAAAATGACTTCGAAGAACTACGATTTTGCGACAGATGCCAAACACCTCAAGAGGAAATTCAATTACCAGTGGTTGGACACATATTCACCATGGTTAGCTTACTCAAGGCGGCTCAAAGGTGCTTTCTATAAGTATTGTGTGCTGTTTCCGCCGTCAGCCAGCATGATGAGAGGTGATTGGGGGTCTTTCATCATCAGACCTTACACTAAGTAGAAGGACATGCACGATTATTACAAAGCGCATGTACAGACCCAGGTGCATAAGGCTGCAATGGAATCTGCAAAATCGTTCATGGGGGCCGTTCCAGTAGCCATCCTACTTCACTGGTCTTCGCAAAAATCAATAAAAAAAAACAAGAAAGTACTGTCCTTAGTTGTTTCCTGCGTCATTCTTTCCGGCACACGTGGTTTACCTCTCGGAGGCAAAAATCTGGATGAAGGCGTACTTATAGATATATGCCCTTTAATAACACATCGAAGCAGGTGTTTCACAATTAAAACGCCATTTTGAACATAGACCGAAAAACGCGTCATACCGATCAGCTATCATACCAAATGAAATAATTAGTCTATGTGGCACTACAATCAGGGAACAAATCGTCACAAAGATGAGGGAAGCTTACGCGTACAGTATTCTGGCTGACGAAACCGCGGATATTTCGGGATATTACAGCTGTTGACTGGATTATGTTGCTTCGATGAAAACGCCAACACAATTGAAGAAGAATTTTTAGGCTTTGTAGAGCTTGAAAGGCTCGATGCCAAAAGTATTGCCAAAGCCATTGAAGATTTTGTGACAAATTTAAACGAATTGAATGAAAGTACTTCATCTTGTGCAACTTTTTACAATTCAAATACAAAATACAAATCGAAGGAGAAAGGGAATTGTGGTTCAAAATGTGGAATGAAAAGAAGCACCCGATATTATCAAGGCTTTAAAAAAGAGCGATTTATTTTTTCCAACCATTAGAAAGGCGCTACTGATTTTGCTTCCACAGCCCTGCACAACAACCACTATAGAGCGTTCAGTCAGCTCCCTTCGCTGAATTAAAACATGGCATAGAAGCACTATTGGTGAAAATGGGTTAGCCATGCTAAGCATTCATTGTCAATAGGTTTTCGCAAACAAGTAATAATTAGTGGAAACTGTAATTAGAAAATTTGCAACTAATCCTCGCAAACTACTGTTCAAAAATTAATTTTATTAATATAAAGGGTTTTTCTTTTGTAATTGTGTATTATTGCATGGACCTCCTTCCCCATGAAAGAAGTGGGATTCAGGAAGCTGTCCCTCCTTCCGTTTTGAGCTGGATACGCCCTTAAACACGGCACCATTGAGTTGTTCTAGACTTTCCATATACAAATTTGTAAAATAAGAGATAAATAGAATTCCGCAGAAATAGCAGAATGTAAAATAATTTGTAAAAGATTAGAGACTGTTTTTAATGATATTTGGTCTTTATCTAGATTCTTATATATGTTAATTGTAGATTTGGGTCTATAATCTAGAATCTAGATCATCTTTACTAAATATATCTGAATCTGCATTAGATCCCCAATTAAAGGATGTGCCCATTGCCCAATATAATCTTTATTACATGCAATTAATTTAATAACCGAAATTTCAAATAAATCATAGAAAAGGTATCGAAATTGTAAATAATATTGTATTTACTTATTAATTAATGCAACTATAATTTAATTCCGGAATGTAGACATCTTGGATTCTATTAGAATTTACACAAAGCATTTTTATACTTCTAGCCTTATTTCACTATCTCGTGTAGCCAAGGAAAAAGGTTACACACGCCCACAGCTCAACCAAGACAACATTCATGAAATAGACTGTGGCCGGCATCCTCTCTTAGAAATACTTTGTTCAGATTTTGTACCTAACAGTTACCATTCAGGACAGAATCATAGCCATATGAAAATAATCACAGGACCAAATGATAGTGGCAAAAGTGTTTATTTAAAACAAACTTCTTTAATAATATTTTTAGCTCATATAGGGTCCTATGTCCCAGCAAAACAGGCCAATATTGGAATGGTACGTAGCATTCATTCTAGAATTCATACCACAGAATCAGCAGGTGTAAGTCTTTCAGCCTTTATGTTAGATCTAAGCCAAGTAAGAAGGTACCATAATTGTATTAATGTATGATTATAAATTCCATTTTTTCACAGATGTCTCATGCTCTGCATAATGCTAAAAACTCCTCATTAGTTATACTGGACGAGTTTGGACGTGGAACAACAGGTGACGATGGAATCGCCCTTCTTGTGGCTGCACTAAAGAAGTTTTTAAATCAGGAAGAATTCTGCCCACATGTTTTAGTATCAACTCATTTGCAACAAATTTGTCATCATTTACCAGAATCAAAGTTAATTAGTCACCTAAAGTTAGATCATACAAGATGTAATTCTGGAAATTTGGTTTTCCTTTATAAAGTAGTTGAAGGTATATCAAACAGTTTCGCACTGGAAGTTGCTGCTGCAGCAGGTCTTGAAGAAGACATTATTAAGCGAGCCCAAGAAATTTATAAATCATTATACAGTGGTTCCAAAGTGAATCTGCCCCAAAATAGTTATCTAAGGGGATTAGATTTATCTAATGTAAATATTCCAGAACCTGATGATTAAGTTGCTTTTTTATTTACTGTAGTTAAAGTTATTTGTTTTATATTAATAAATTTAAAAGAATTTGAACTTAAGTATGTACCCAAGATAGAACAAATTTAATTTTGTAGAACAGTTTTTGTGTATTATTTTGGGGATAAGATTAAACAAATTAATTTATGTATTTATTTAATTTGCGGTTACTGTAATGATTTCCCAGCCTTAACTTGGGTCAATGGTAAATCCCAAAGTACATAAATCTCTTGGCCTAGTTTTATTACTCATAATTTTCAAAAATTTACTTAATGATTTGAGATAGCTTTACAAAATATTAAATAATTAAAGATTGAAACACTGGCTTCTGTAGGTATATTATGGAGTAATAAATGATGAAATCAGCAATCCTGTACTGTATGCAATGCTTTAAACAACACCAGAAGTAATGTTTGTCCAAGTTATTTTAAATTTCAGACACTTTTTAAGATCTCGTAGAAGTTGGATGAAATTTGCAAATAATTATACATATAACTAACTTTTGGCATGTGTATAAACTCCAAATATCCCAATTTTAAATGAACAGCACTTTGTTCAAAGAAATTCTCTTGGCAATCTGTGAAAGGTTTACATCGTTGCTTAGCATCACACAACTGTCACTATTGCCGTTAATGTTCATATTTATTTAAAGGATTTCTATAGTAAATCGTTCAAATTTATTTAAAAGATTTCTTTAGTAAATCATACTAAATTAGTCATTAACTTAATCATTTTCTATATTTAAAGTAAAACAAACTCTACAATTGTAATAATGATTTTTGTCATTTAATACTATCTAATTAACCTATAGCTAATTTACACATATATTTCAGTTACAACGTATATTGAGTTCTTATTATAGCTTTAATTATATATAATTTTAATTAAAAGTTACTTATATACACATAAACCAGGAACGCAAATTGGAATGTCAAACTTATGTACTAATTCCGTATTTGGACTTCATTTTCTCAAGTTCTTCTTGCTTTTTCTCAATATCTGTCTTCTTAAAAGCTTTGCTGGCCTGATAATATAACACGACCAGATATCGGTTACAAACGTTGAAGCCGGAGAGATGATCACACGCATTTTTGGCATCAAAAATATCTTCATATACAACAAATGCAGTGCCACGAGTTTCTGGTGTGTTTCCAACTCTAATCTGACGTATTGCTCCGTATTTTCCGAATATGTCGTACATTTCCTCGCCTGTTATTTTGTATGGAAGGTTTCGAATGTAGAGTACCCTGTTTATTTCCGGTGGTAAGCGAACCTAAAATTGTAATGTATTATTCACTGCCAAATTGAAGTTTTATGTTTACTTTACTTACATTCGCTTTTCTTTGCATAGCTAAAGCCATTTTTAATATGTATTAGAATATTTTGAAATACGACTATAAACAACTTAACCTCAAACAATCGCAAATAATAATTTTACGTCACAGGTCATCTAGATGGTAACCCTGTGTTTCCCAAATGCAAATAAATATGCGACCTCTAGTGGTAGGTTTTTATCTTGATACATTATTAAACTCGTTTGAGTTCAAAAAGTAATTACATAATGGTTGGCCATCGAATAATAAACTAATGTCTAATGCAAGCTTTATATACCAATTGACATTTAGGCACAGCCTATAAACTTATGACACCAACAACAGTGATGATAGAAATTCAAAACAGGTACGATAATCACAGATGGATACTGAATCCGTTTTTGGACAATTTCGTTGTAGTTCATGAATTTTAAAGCTTGCTGTTGACATTTCATTTATTTTCCATGGCCAACCATTATGCAATTACTTTTTGAACTCACGGTATATAGCCTATTAGCTGGCCTCTTCTTGAACATGTCTGAACTCTTATTACTCGTTATCTATTGTGTCTGTCTAGCTTCTGTTCATTAATCTTCTGTGATACAACATTTCTAGGGCTTCCAACGTTCTTCTCTCTTCCGCATCTACGGTCCATGCTTCGGAACCACACGTGGCTACACGTCAGCAAGAGGTTTGCAAAAACAGAAATGTTTTTTATTAAAGTGTTTTCTTAATATTAATATTTTTTTAAGAAAGCGCGTTTTGTCTGTTAGATTCTACTAATAATTTCTTCCTTGCTGCGGCCATCATTAGTAATAATGCTGCCCAGGTAAGGAAATTCTTCTACTTGCTGTATTATCTCACTAAGTAGATATATTTTGGTGATTTCGAGTAGGTACTTCTTTTTGTAGATATCATTGTCTTTGTTTCCTTTTTGTTAAGTGTCATATTGTATTCGTTGCTCAAAATTCTTTCCAAAGCATTTTGTGATTGTTCGAGTTGTTCTTTATTTTCAATTATAAGTGGTGTTTGATATAGCCTATATTATCCGCAAACCTGAGCATATCAATTTTAAGCTCAGATAAATAAATATTAATTATATATTATTTATAAAAAGTAACAAACTTTTAAAACTACAGTAACATTCAATGTAGAATAGATAAAAAAAACAATGACTATAATAAAATTGCTTAAAACGACATAAAATTAATAAGGTTACTTTACAATATTTTCTATGTTTAAGTTTTGCCCCTCCTGGGAAAATATCTGTTTGTATGTGAAAAAGTTGTAATCTACAGTACCTACCAAATGTTTTTGCGATGTATTTAAAATTGCTAAGTGAAGCTAAAACAATCAATATTCACTTCAAATACTTTAATATATTAATACAGGAAACTTCGCCGAAAATCTCGTGACACTGACTGTAGCGCTGCGTACGGCTTGGTGGGCCACTAAGATTTGTATTTGGCAGCTGTCGAAAACATTTGTCGCACATTTAAAGCAAATGTCATTTACTTTATTATAGCAAAAACCTTATTTAATTAATAATATTTGATAATTATGATATTTTACTTTACTTTGTAAGTTTAAATAAGTGGTTACGTTTATAAGATTTTGTAGGGTTAGGTTTTTATTTATTAACATGAATTTAAAACAGTAATCTGTAAATTTATTATCCAAATTTACTGAAACTTGCCCACCGAACTGCTTAGATGACGCGACTATCAATGTCCCACATTTAATCATGCTAAACTTATACGAGTTTCCTGTATTAATATATTAAAGTATTTGGCTTAACCCTATTAATATTTTTTAATTAAATAGAATATTTATTCTTTGTAAATAGTCACTTAAATTTTAATTAGTCTTTAGTTCTAACAATGATTTTATTTGTAAAATAATCGAAATTCTATGTATTCTTTCGGCAATTACTATTTTCCAGATTTATAATATTTTTTGCAAGTGTTGCACATACGAAATCGATAATAAATTTTAAAACACAAGAACAGTAGTTCTGGTAGAAATTTCCTTAAAAACAAAAATATGCTATTTGTCTAAAATTCAGTGTTTAGAAATTATAAGACATTTTATAGAAGTAATTATTTCCTTACTACAAGATTTAAATTTAAAGGCCGCGTTAACAGTGTCGGTGCCAGAAAAGGTCATAAATTTAAGGATTCTTGAAAGTATTAATGTTGATTGTTCATTTGAAAGGGCGAGATCTAGGACGCGGTTTTCCAAGCATCTCTAAGCACTGCAGCCATCATTGACTTATTGTACACCCTAACTAAGAATTTTGCCTATCCGGGGTAATTCCAACTCCAATAGTGATTTTTAACGTGTCACACATCGTAGTGGCACGGGACCTACGGCTTTACTCATCCGACAGAAGGCGCATTTTCATATTTTTCCCCTCTAGAAAAATCTCATCGACCTCGGCCAGGTTTGACCCCGCGTCCCTCGGATCTAAAGGCAAATGCGCTAGCCACTAGACCACCGAGGCCGGCTTATGGAAAATATGGTAGTAAAGTTTTATGAGGCATATATGTAAATAACTCAACAAATTGAAGCTTTATCTCAAAACCAAATTAAGCGTCATAGCGAGAGCCCTCTGTAGTGGAAGAGCCAAAATATATACAGGGTGTCTTAGAAAGAATGGGCCAGCGTTTAATCATAGATTCTTTAGGTTAAAATAAACCGATTAAACCTAATATACATTAGGCAGAAAGTCCTTCCTTAAGAAGTTATAGGGCATTAAAGTTCAATTTTTTATTTTTTCTTTTTATTGTAATTTCCACAAATCTAAAGATATTTCTTTGAAATTTGGTACACTTACTTACAATTATGCAATACAGTGACAGAATTATTTTCATTAGCCAGACTTAACCGTAAGAGGCACTTAACCTACCACTCAAATTTTATATTAGGTCTAACTTTGTTATTAGTGGAAAATTTTGCAGTCTTCTTTTATTTTTTGAAAGAGAATTAAAAAGTGCATTAATAAGGTACTCTTAGTTCAAACGCGTAAAGGCAACCGTTTTCCTTAAAATGCTTGTGCAAGATTTGAGTTGCCGTTAGGACGTGCAATTATCAGATAGCCATGATCATAAAAACAATGGGTAGTGCTTGTTACTGCAGAAAAAAAACAATGCTAAGTCAATTAAATACTTTTCTGTAATAGAAATTTTATTTTTTGAGCGTAAACGCAAACCGTATCTCTCATTTCAGCATTGGAGAATTCGTTATGTCGCGGCATTTTCGTAAACACAAAACAGAAATTTAAAATAAAATTTCTATGACACCAAAGTAGTTAATTGACTTAGGATTGTTTTTTTTTCTGTTGTAACAAACACTACCCATTGTTTTTGTGATCATGGCTACCCGATAATAGCACATCCTAACGGCAACTCAAAACTTGCACAAGCATTTTAAGGCAAACGGTTGCTTTTACGCGTATCAACTAAGAGTACCTTATTTTTGTACTTTTTAATTCTCTTTCAGAAAATAAAAGAAGACTGCAAAATTTTCCACTAATAACAAAGTTAGAGCTAATATAAAATTTGAGTGGTAGGTTAAGTGCCTCTTAAAGTTAAGTCTGGTTTATGAAAATGCTGCTGCCACTTTACTACATAATGATAAGTCTGTGTACCAAATTTCAAAGAAATATCTTTAGATTTGTGGAAATTACAATAAAAAGAAAAAATAAAAAATTGAACTTTAAGGCCCTATAACTTCTTAAGGAAGGACTTTCTGCCTAAGGTATATTAGGTTTAATCGGTTTATTTTAACCTAAAGAATCTATGACTAAACGCTGGCCCATTGTTTCTGAGACACCCTGTATAGTAGCTGTGTATCCCCTCCACTTCAAAACTTCTCTTAACCAATATTGCGGAAACTGTCGCCAACAGTGCCACCTATTGGTGAAATACAACATTAGTATAAAATTCAAAATGTTAAATGAGTCAGCTGCCGGGAGTGCCAGGTACATTTGACGTTTAGTAACTATTGGTTAATTTTCTGCGAATTGTAGGTTATGCTAGAATGAGTGGTTGTTATTAATTCAATTGTCAACTGCAACTTTTAGTTTACAGACTTTTTATAAAGTAAGGCTACAGTTAAAAATTTAAAAGTGACAGAAATGTCAGAAAATAACATCCCGTACTTGCGAACCGTTTACCTGGCTGCGGATGTTTATGCATTATGTCTGCAACACGCATTTATAACAGAAAAAGAAGAAGTTATGGGACTTTTGATTGGAGAAGTATGTATGATAATTTACATGCAAGAACAGAATAATAAATTACTGTCCATTAGGTGGATGAAGTCAATTGTACTTCTAACATAACAGCCTGTGTTATCCTACATCGCAGTGATAAACAACCTGACAGGGTGGAAATATCCCCAGAGCAACTTTGTGAAGCATCTACTCATGCCGAAGAATTAGCACATAAGCTTGACAGACCCATGCGGGTCCTTGGATGGTACCATTCGCATCCTCATATTACAGTTTGGCCAAGTCATGTTGGTAAGGTTGTTGAAAACGGATTTTATTAACATTTAATGATGAATTTTTAGATGTTCGCACACAAGCAATGTATCAAACAATGGACCCGTTGTTTGTGGGCTTAATTTTTTCTGTATTTGCCAGCGATACCGGATCGACTATTAACAAGGTGGAAGTGACATGTTTCCAAGCCGTTGGAGCAAGCGCAAATCTACAGAGGCGTGATATTCCTTTTGTCATTAAACCATCTCCATTGGAGCCTTATAATTTAGAAGGTAAAGTTACTTTAGTAACAAACAACAGTCTGTGAACTTTCTTTCTGTTGTAGTTGTAACTGATTTGCCAAGAATATTAACACAAGAAGTGCAGGAACTTTGTAAGGAAAGTAATGAGAACGACAATGAGTTGGCCAAGTTGCATAATAATGCTTTTAGAACATTGGAGCTTTCACATATTATATGCAAAATTACTCAGCTAATGACTGAAGATTTTCTACAAGCGCGACTGAAGGCTACTGAAGCCCGAATTAGAGACCTTAAGTTGCTAAAACAGCAATTATTAAGTGGAAACGTATGAAAGACTTGTGATTAATGTATAACTTTTAATTAATAAATCCTTTAAATTTTTAATATTATGTAAAACAATTCGTATTTATTGAGTTCAAACAAGAATATATGCATGCTTCTAATATATTAAAAGCTATTATTTCAATGAAATAATATGAAGAATCCATAGGGTGTCCAAGAGAAGATAATGTAGATGGGGATCTTTGCCACCTTAAGCGAGCCGAACTCTGTTAAATTGGAGAAAAGTTGTGTAAATGTATGTCCCTTAAGAAAATGTATTGATTTTCAAAACAATTGAAATATCCCTTCTTCATCTTCTTCTCTAATCCTTAGTGCCCTTTCGGGCATCGGATGGCGGTCTCTAGTCCTGTACCCATTTTTTCCTTCTTTTCCTGTCCCTCGCTATTGTTTTCAATTCCTCCATTGTCACTCCCCTTTCTGCCCCTATTTCTTTGATTTGTTCCATCCATTTTCTTCTGGGTCTGCCTCTTTGTTTTTTGATTGGTTTTTCCACTTCCATTATTCTCCTTGTTATTCTGTTGGGTTCCATTCTTGCTGTGTGCATACCAGTTTATTTGCTTCATTTGTATTATCTCCATTATTGGTTCCTGTTTAGTTATGTCTCTTATGTCTTCATTTTTTATTCTGTCCCACTTAGTTTTTCCTGCCATTTTCCCGAGGTGTTTCATTTCCATAGCATTAATTTTAGACTCGTCCTTCTTCCTAATTGTCCAGCTCTCGCAGGCGTATGTTAGTGTTGGTAATGGTATCATATTATGTATTTTCTTTTTCACCTCTAAATCTATGTCTTTGTGTCCTAGTATTGTTTTGTTGATGGTATAGTAGATTCTTGTCGACTTGTTAGCTCTATTTACTAATTCTGCCTCTATTTTACCGTCCTCCGATATCATACTTCCTAGGAATTCATAAGTCGATACTCGTTCCAATTTCTTGTTTTTACGATTTATGTCTTTATTGTTTTGCTCTCCTTTGTTTTTCATTCACAATCTTAGTTTTTGTTTTGCTTATGTTCACTTCCATTTTCCTGTTTTCTATTTCTTCAGTCCATGCGTTTACTAGCTTTTGCATTTTACTCCTGGTGTTTGATAATAATACTATGTCATCTGCATATAGGAGGCTACTTAGCTTAATTGCTTCTAGGTTCCTGTGTCCTATTACTGTTTCCAATTGATTGTATTTTTCTTTTATTTGTTTGGTTATCTTGCCCATTATAGTTATAAATAGCAAGGGGCTTAGGTTATCGCCTTGCTTAATTACCTTATTCATTTCAAACTCTGCCGATCTTTGCCCTGCTAATTGTACTTTTACTCTGACTGTTGCATATGTACTTCTTATTGCACTTATCAGTTCTTTATCTACTTTCAATTCTCTCAGCGTTTTCCAGATTTCTCCTCTGTCTACTGTATCAAAAGCAGCCTTCAGATCAATAAATGTAAGATACAATTCTTCCCCTTCAACGATTTTCCTTTCTATTATGCTTCTAATAGTATATAATACTATCGTTTGTTTGTCTATTTGGTCTGAATGCTGCTTGTTCTTCTCCTATTTTTACCTCTATTTGGCTTCTTAACCTCTTTTCTAGTATTTTTGTGTAAATTTTGTAACTAGTTTGGGCCAAGCATATTGGCCTGTAGTTTTCGCACTGCCTCTGTATTCCTTTCTTATGAATTGGTATTATAAGGTTATTTTCCCAATCTCTCGGTATTTTCTTCTCTTCCCATGCTTGACTCCAAATATCCCAAAACCAGTCTATTCCTTTTTGGCCCAAGTCCTTTAACATCTCGGGTGCTATACTGTCTTCTCCACATGCCTTTCCAATTTTTATTTTTTGGATTGCTTCCTCCACCTATACCCTCTTGATTGTTTGTTTCTGGTTTATTTGTTCCCGATTTATACTGGCTTCTGATTCTGTTTTCGCATAGTACTTTCTTTTGTAAAATTTTTTCCATGTTTCTAATATTTCCTTTGTGTTTATTTGTACTTGTCCCTGTTCGTTTTTTATTGCTTTTATACTTTTCCTTTTATCTCCCCTTATTCCTTTTATTCTCGTCCAAAATTTCCTGGTGTCTGCTTTGTGTAATTCTGTTATCTCTTCTCCCATCTTTTTCCAGGATTCCTTTTTCGCTATCTTAATTGCTTCTTTTACTATGTTTCTCTTCCTTTCGTAATCCTCCTTATCTCTCGTTTCTTTTGTGTGGATATATCGTTTTCATGCTATCTTCTTTCCTCTTAGATCTTCAGTCCACCAGTTTGACGTTTTCGTGTGTTTGTTGTGATTTCTTATCCCCCATATTCTTTCGGCTACCTTCTTCGGTGTTTCCTTAAATTCTCTCCATCTTTCCTCTAGTGTCCACGCTGTCTTTAGGTTCCTCTTTCTTTGAAGTTCTTCGTCCGTTTCTTTCTGATATTTTTCTTTACTCTCTGCACTTTTAAGTTTGTGTATTGCCAAACTACTATATTTTCTTGTTTCTTGGTTGTTGTTTAATTTGACTTGATATTCTGTTGTTACTAATCTGTGCTGGGTTCCTCCAATTTCTGCTTCTTTCCTTGTTTCCACTTTTTGTATTTTCTCTGTGAAGTCTTGTGTAAAGGCTATGTAATCTATTATACTTTTAGCGTTGCATACTGCTGCTATAACTGTGTATTTGTCCTCTAATGGTTGGTTCCACATCGTATTTCCAATTAGTAGGTCGTTTCTTCTGCAGAAGTCGATCATTTTTATTCCGTTCCTATTTTGAGTTTTTTCTCATACTCGCCCATACATCCCATTCCTCTGTTTTGGTCTTTTCCCACTCTGCTCTTCCATTCACCCATTATTATCGATTTCTGGTTTTCTTCTCTCAGTTCGTCTTGTATTTGTTGTAGGTCTGCATAGAAGTCTGCCATTTCTTCTTCTGCGATTCCCTCTACTGGTGCATAGATTTGGATTATGTTAATTGTAACTTCTAGCTTTAATATTATTGCTATTATTCTTAAGCTTATTGCCTTAACGTCTATTATTCTTTTATTTATTTCTTCGGTGGTTATTATACCTACTCCCTCCTTCGTCTTTTGTTTTGAGTCTACTCCCGAGTAGTGCAATATATATTTATTTGTTAAATATAAATTTCCTTTGCCCTTTTTCTTAGTTTCGTTTATTCCTAGTATTTGTATGTTATATCTGTTCATTTCTTCTATTAATTCTATTTCTTTCCCTGTTAATGTTCCTATGTTCCAAATTCCTGAAATATCCCAGAAAACAAATTTGTCTGCCTTGAAAAACTAATCTAATAAGGTTTCTATTATTAAATATTTATATTATGGAGATTCTACAGCTGACGCTGTCTTGCTTCTCTCGGTCTAAGATTCAATATCTGTCTGTCCTCCCAATCTTGGTCTTCTACTCTCCATTGATAATCTCCTGGGCTTTCCTATTTTTCTTCTTCCCAGGAGGCTCCATTCTGTTATTTTCTTTATCCATGTATGGTTGTCGTTTCTTATATGCCCACAGCACTTGTAACTTTTTTCCACTACGATGTTTACTTTGTCTTGTTCTATTCGTTAGCTCCTTGTTAGGTATTGTAGTGCGCGCGCACT
The DNA here is from genome assembly GCA_014611495.1 of Limonius californicus. Taxonomy (NCBI): domain Eukaryota; kingdom Metazoa; phylum Arthropoda; class Insecta; order Coleoptera; family Elateridae; genus Limonius; species Limonius californicus. The sequence goes on from JABXWE010005183.1 coordinate 24,668, forward strand.
ACATTTATCGGGTTGCCTTGTTGGATTGGTATGTTTTTGTTATTTGTTTACTAAGTTACCATTTCACGATTCAATAAACAACACGTATTTCCAGAAGCTTGTTTCAATTCTAATATATAGTATCTGGTATCAAACCAGATCTCTATGTTTGGTGACCCCGACGTGATAGAGATCTGGTTTGATACCAGATACTATATAGTATTCTGTCTATTCCTATCACTCTACAGCACCTTCTCCAACGCTTATTTCTACAGCTTTGATCTTGGATTTGTTTTTTTTTATATATTGCCTAGGTTTCAGCACCGAAAATCAATGCTTTCTATTGTCCTATAGTACTGAGTTCAGCTGTCTTCCACAATTTCTTGTTTGCCCTAGTCTAGTTTTTATTTCTTCTTCTGATGTTTCCTTATTTGTTATTATACTCCCCAACAATTTGAATTTGCAGTTCAATATCTTGAAATCTTTTTCCTTTCAAATGGAATTTTATTTTCAGGAATATAAAAATTGCCACTCGCCATCTCATGCAAGTCCGGCCTTTTCCGACGAACTGCGTCCCTCAAACGTCGCAGAATTTGGCGCTAATACTCCTTGTTGATTGTCTGGCCCGATGGAGCGTATTCATGATGCACAATTCCCTTGTAATCGAAAAAAACAGTCAGAATCGTCTTAACATTGCTGCCGCTTTGTTAGGTAGGCTTTCTTTGTAGGTTTTTTTAGGTCTGGGAGACTTTGGGGTCTTCCACAGTGATGATTGGGCCGTAGTTTCGGGAGCATACCCATAAACCCACGTTTCGTCGCCAGTTACAATTGTTTTTACAAAGTTATCGTTGTTCTTGACGCACTCAAGCAACTCAGTAGCAGTTGAAACACGGGCATGTTTTTGCTCAAATGTGAGGATTTTGGTACAAATTTGGCTGTGACGGGTCTCATGCCCAAATCGTTCGTAAGAATTGATTGAACTGAACCGAAACTAATGTATAGGTCTGAAAATAACTCACGAATAGTGATTCGGCGATTTTTCCGCACAGCTTCAATATTTCTTTCACTTTTGCTGATTGTAGGTCTTCCAGAGCTCTGATTACTCTCAGCACTTTTACGAACATTTTTAAAGCGTTTAAACCACTCGTAAATTTGTGCACAGCTCATACAATCTTCCCCATAGACTTTCTGAAACTTGAAATATGCATTTTTGCAAGTGTCTCCAAGTTTTTGCCAAAATCTGATACAAATTCCTTGATCACTTTTTTCTGACATAATAAATGCGCCAAACAGTTACACATATGTCACCAAAAAACATTACTGTGAAACAACCCACTGAGCAAGGCCAATGTGATTCACAGCACATGTGTAATAGATACCAAGGTCACTTTATACAAAATCACATCCCTCGCAGTGTTCAATCACTGCAAACTTATGAAACCATTCTGGATACATTTTGATCAGACCTCGTATAAGTAATCTTCTCTCACTGGGACTCCCATTCCTTTGCATTTCTATTTCCATTTTTTCTATGTTTGTTCCATGTATATTTTGAAGACTGTCGGAGAAGTGGAGCACCCCTGCAGGAGGCGTTTGGATGTTTGAAATTGATTACTCTATTGTTACCAACCTTAACAGCTATGGTATTATTTTTGTAGACATCTTGCACTACTTTAATTAGTTCTGTATCTATACTTATTTCGTCCATTGCCTTCCAAAGTTGTTTTCTCGGCAGAGTTGTATGCCTTCCTTATGTCAATTAACGCTAAGTGAATTACTTTGTTTTTTTGGCTAGTTTTGTTTTTCTATTGTTTATCTTTAAGGTATACATATGTGTGGTCTACACATGATCTTCCCGCGTTAAGCACGGCTTGGTCTTCTCCAAGTTTTCCCTGTACATTGTCTTCTATTTTGTTTTTGATTTTTTACTTTCTTTTTGCTGATACTTCTGTAGTATCGTGCACTGTCTTTTATTTCCCTTTTCAAAAATAGAGATTATATGTGCTTCTGTCCATTCATCTGGTAGTTTCTCTCTATGGAACATGTTTGTTAATATTCCATGTAACTTCTCTGATCCGTATTTGATCATCTCGTCCACTATACCTCCTGGACCTGATGATTTGTGGTTTTTCAACGTTCTTATGGTCTTATTCACTTCTTCGTTGCTTATTTCTATTTGTATACTTTCCCCTTTTTGATCTTTCTCCATGTTCCATATTTGGAACTGTTGTCTATCCTCAGCTAGTTGTTTTCTATAATATTCTTCCCACTGTTTTTCTTGTAAATATTGTATATATGCTCGTTCTTTTATATTCGCTCTAATTGTCCTCCATAACTCTGTACTTTTTGTTCTGCCTACGTATTGTTCCTATATTCTCACACGTCTTTTCCCGCTTCTCGCTTTCTTCTGGGTTTATCATTCTTTTCATTTCTTTGTTTTTCTCTCTCTATTTCTGTGAGTCCTCGTCTGATTTCGTATACAGCCTTTTTCTCTTTTATCATTTGTTTGGTCTTTTTGTTAATCCTACTTTTATTTTTTATATATTTTTTTATTATTAAAATTATGCGATTGAAATTCGGCGTTCTTACATAAGCACACACGCAGAATTCAATTCCATCATATCAATTTTTCTAAGCCAACTATTTTCAGAGATGCGATAGTCAACTTTTTTTCTTATTGGCGCTATATTTGATTTTTACTTTCTTAAATAAAGTGCTCTATGATATATACATGATAATTTTAAACATGTGCATAAAACTTTAACCACGTATAGCTAAGATAATTTAACACCAAATTACCCTGTAACCTTTTTTTAAATTCGGCACCGTTCGGAGGTGACGCATAATGCGATTGCAATTCGGCCGAGAATACCAAAACTGGCAACTGAGGCACTGATGTGTAATGTTTACAGACGAGTCCAGGTTCCTTCTGTCAGGTAATCGTGGATGTTTGCATGTATGTAGAAGACCAGAAGAACGTCAACTTTCCAATATAGTGCGTGAAACTATTCCTTTTGGTGGAGGGTCAGTAATGGTATGACGCCGCATTACATTAGATACCCGTACTGAGCTTCTAATTGTTCGAAATGTCCTTAACGCACAACGATACATAGATAAAGTTCTCCATGCAACATGTTCGTCCGCCCGTGCAACATTGTGGTCGGGAATTCGTCTACATGCATGATAATGGTAGACCACACGTCGCAAAAATTGTGATAAATTATGTTGAAGATAAAGATATTCAAACATTGATTTGGCCAACTTGTAGTCCGGATAAGATACAATACTGGACAGGGTATTATAGACGATATTTTATTTTGTACTCCGTTAGAGCTCAATACAGCAGGAAAATGTTTTGTCAACACTTTCATGCAAAGTATACTAATAAGTACGGGATGGGCAAAATGCGTTGCTATATGCACCAATGGCGCCAAGGCCATGACAGGACATCGATCTGGTCTTATTGTCAGATTAAAAGAGATAATGCCAAATGCTACATGGTTATACTGTTTTTTACATCGAGAAGCTCTTGCATCAAAATTTTTACCTTCTGAAATGGATTGAGTTTTGAAAAATGTCATTAAAGTGCTAAATTCCATCAAGGGAGAAGCATTGCAAACTCGTATTTATCGAAAATTTTGTGAAGACATGCGGTTCTTTATAGGCAAATCTTCTTTATTTCATGGAAGTAAGATGAAGAACGTCTTGAAAAGAATTTTCCAGTTAAAAGTGGAACTTTCGATGTACCTGCGGAATGAGAAACCGGAGTATGAGAACGTATTTTCCCATTCCCCTTGGCTCCTTAGGCTGCCTTCCTGATATTTTCAAGCACTTAAATACCTTGAATAGCAGTTTGCAAGGTAGCGATATTAACATAATAACAGCCACTGGCAAAATTAACGGATTTATAAAGAAACTTGATTTTTGGTCGATTTCCTTTGGAAAAAATAAGTATGATTAATTCCAGTGCGTTCAAGAACTCATGGAAGACTTAGTTAAGGATGATAATATAATAAATCCTGAGCACGTGTTTGCAGATATGCAAGAGTTAGTTTGTATAATTTAAAATAAAACTTTGTTGACTATTTCCCCAAAGAAATTCAAGTCAGCTATGATAATCATAGGTGGATACTGAATCCGTTTTTAAACAATTCCGTTGAGCAAGCTGAAATTTCGATAAACATGAAAGAAAAACTTATGTGATGGTATGTTAAAACTAGACTTCTTTTCCTTGAAAAGTATGTATACATAGGCCACGTGGTGAAGTTGGGGAAAGAAAACCAAACGAGAAACAAGAAGAATTAGAGCAGTATGGGCAAACTTTTTTAAACTGAAACATATACTCAAAAACAAAGATACACCCATAAATCTAAAAAGGAAGCTTTACGAAACCTGCATAATACCTGTCAAAACATATGGGCTGGAGACCATGGCTATCACCCAGAAACACTTAGAGTAGCACAGAGAGCAATGGAACGTGCAATGCTAGGCATTAGCCTGAGGAACAGTGTAAAAAATGAAGAAATCATGTTATGTTTGTTTGATTTTGCCGCTTCATTTGAATTTAAGTTTTATTTTAATTGCCACTCATAAGCCGATTACTATTTTCATTATTTTTAAAGATTAAGTCATGGGAAGTCACTTTTGCAAAGCCTTTGAAAGCTCCCATCTGTTCCGTTTAACGTATCTACTTGTGCAGTCTGGATATGCCGACCAAAGGCAGTTCTTGGAACTCTTCGCTTGCAGATTCGCCGAAAGTTGTACATGCAAGAATTTTATTCTGAAACGGTTTCGTTTGGGTGGGAGTTTTTGCGGCAGGAGGAAGTGAGTGGACGCTAGCCTCTGAGAGTGAACGGACGTGATTGTTGGAAATCGGGTTGTTGGCTGCTCTCTTCTGCTAAATAAATTTATCGTTTTGTTTTCTGCCTTAGGCAAAAGAATTTTCGGCTTGTGTCGGATTAAATATATGTATTAGCAAAGTGTCAGCTTTTTGTAAAGACAATTCAGTGAATTTGTTTTATAGTCAGTGACATTCTGCTTTGAGCCGTTGCAGGTGATCATCCTGTGCAGTGGCGGAGATTTTGGCATTTGAAGTTCCCGTCTTTCTTCTCTCTGCCAAAGAAAGTCCTGGCCCATAACGGTGTCTCCCTCTTGATCTTCAGGGGCGTGCTTGTGAATTTTTCCTGCCTCCCGATGAACCTAGAAACACCCCAGTTGTGCCTCTCTCTACTCCGTACCTTTGTTAAAGACTAAGAAAATAGAACAGTTTAATTTCCTTGTAATATTAAAGTGAGGTAACCTTGAGTTGCCCAGTGTTTTATGATTCGTTTAGGTTAAAGTTAATTAATTTCTGTAAACTCGAACGTCACTGGCTGCGTAGATCTGTTCATTAAAAAGTAAATGCTGCAAGCCATTGGCGGGGAGCCTATCTTGTTTGAACGTTCAATATTGCCTCTGGTTATAACTATGTACAATTATTACCGTTTTGGATATTTTTCTTGTAGGGAAGACCGGGGTCGAAAGTAACAGGCGGCGAAAGTAATAATCCAAATATCTGAAACTGCGAAAATGATAAAAGCGCATGTACCAGGTTTGTGAAATGGCAACACTGCCAGCTACCACATTTCTGCATGTTGGCGGTATCGGCGTTCGCAAATACTTTAATATATTAATATATTAAAGTATTTGGCGTTAGTCTGTATTGTGTACAAGACCGTGATTGTTTTCAGTGCTCCTTAGTAATATTTTTCGAGTGGTTTTTAAGTTAAATACAAGCTTTTTGGCTGTAGGTATATACTTCAACTCGCATGTATTGTTGGCTTAGATATTTCTAGATAATGTAGCCACTAGGGACTGTCAATTTTTGCCGCCATTCATTACTAAAAATTGATAAGTGATTAAAAAGTAAGGTCGGGGCGATTGTGACGTAACAACCGACTCCGCCAACCTAATACCACAGAGTACATAAAGCCGGCATTACACGACGTGTGGAGCGACGCGCCTGGCGTGTGGAGTGCGGAGTGACGCGCCGATGCGCGTCTGGACAATCGCGATCTCACGGCCTGTAGATTGTCAAGTTTCGCGCCGCCCAGTGAAGTTCACGCCGCGCGTATATTTTCGAATTTTTCGAAAATGTCGAGCCGTCGAGAACGGTTGGTCGGTTGCACAGCAGCTTGTTATATTTTGTTAAACAGTGAAATTGACGATTTACAAAAAAAGAAATGGAAATATATCTTCACAGTAAATCAATTGTGCAATTAATGCTTAAGTTCCGTTGGATCCGCATCCAGGAATCATGTACAGCATTTCTGTCTTTATGACCCTCATGCTTCGGATTCCAAATTGCTGGTTCTTGCTCATAAAGAGTTAAAAATTCTGAAACTAAATCGTTTGACCACATGTTGACAATTACACTACTAAAAAGCTACTAAACTACTCGTATATATAATAAATTTCGGCCGAATATCTCGCTCGCCCCTCACACCGTGTGACTGCGTATCCGAGTCGCGCCAGGCGCGTTTTCTTTGAAGTGTGCGAAATTTACCGCTCATCGACGGGAACAGACACGCGGCGTAAAGTTTGTCGCGCCAAACCCTTCACATGGCGCGTGGCGCGTCAAGTCACACGCCAGGCGCGTCGCTCCACACGCCGTGTAATGCCGGCTTTAATACGTACCTACAATAATATTATGTACTCTGTGCTAATACCTATCTTAAAATTCCAGAATATGCCTCGTACGAAAGTTAGAAGAACGAACTGAGGTTCCAAAGACATCGTAGTTTATGAAGGGGCATACGCCGAAGTAAAAAGCGGCACATTATCTACTCGTGCAGCGGCAAAGAAATACGACTTGTGTCGTTTCTTTAGGAAGGTTTAAAAAGAAAAAGGAAGCACTAGGTGCGGATGAGGGAGTAAATTATTCGGTTTCCATGGGTTATAGAGCTTGGAACAAAGTTTTTACCGAAGACCGGGAAAAGATTATGGCGAATTATATTGTGAAGGCAGCAGACATATATTATGGTTTTTGCCCTAAAGAAATCAGAAGGTTTGCATATGAATTATCCAAGAAATATAAGTTAGCAATGCCACCACAGTGGGAACAAAACCAGATGGCTACTGAAGGCTGGTTCTGCAGATTCATGAGGCCAAGGCTCTCTTTAAGGTGCGCACAACCAACTAGTTTATCTCGTGCCACTAGTTTCAACGAAACCAATGTAAACTGTTTTTTTGATAATCTGCAAAAAGTTATGGACAAATATAAATTGGAACCTAATGACATATACAATGTTGACGAGAGGGGTATCACAACAGCCCAATAGAATTGTCACTAAAAGGGGAACAAGGCAGGTTGGAGCAATGACGTCTGCCGAACGTGGAACCTTGGTCACGCTAACCTGCGCGGTAAATGCTGTTGGTAATGTTGTACCTCCGATGTTCATATTTCCGAGAATTCGCTACCAAGAACATTTTATCCGGGATGGTCCAATTGGAAGCACTGGCGCCGGAAACGCAAGCGGTTGGATGCAAGAAAAAGAATTCCTTAAATTTTTACAACACTTCCAGAAATATACGTCAGCAACTACTGATCACAAAGACCTCCTACTGCTTGATAATCACGCGTCGCATATTTCTATTCAAGCCCTGGATTACTGCTCTGAGAACGGCATAGTGGTGTTGTCCTTCCCGCCTCATTGCTTACACAAATTACAACCACTAGACCGTTCTGTATACGCGCCTTTAAAAAAAGCAGTTAATTTTGCCTGCGATGGATGGATGCGAAGTAAAAAAAGTTAGATGAAACTAACAATGAACTGAAAAATGAATCTATAGCGTCAACTTCGCGTCTTACCCCAATTGAGGAGTTTTCACCGGAGGCAGTTAGACCTTTCCCCAAAGCTCCGCCTAGAATACAAGGAAAGAAAGGAAAAAATAAAAGAAAATCGGCCATATACACGGATACCCCCAAGAAGGAAGAAATTACGGCAGAATATGAGAAGAAGAAAAAAAGTGTTAAGAGATATTTGTCTGACCTAAACCAAAACGAAAAAATACTC
>JABXWE010005185.1:0-29544 GCA_014611495.1 Limonius californicus
TCGCTCCGATGAGAGAAGATTAAAATAATTTAAGAAATATAAATTATAGCTTGAGCTTTTTAGGTTTGAGTATCCGAATATTTCTAAGATTTGAAAATTCAGTAATTCAGCTATATAATTTAGGAGTAATACTCCTAAAGGTTTATTAAATTAAAACACATCATAATATGTTACCACATTTTATACATCACTGTACAATATTTGGCAACAATTTATATGACATATATTTTACAAATTCAAACTGACTTATTACATTTTGACTTAATAGCAAAATTTTTTCATCTACAAACTGCTTGCGTAAATGAACAGCTCTGCGGTATATTTTTCCATTTTCCCAGAAATTACATCGGGAGCGAACTTACCTACGACCCTTTTAAGAGGGCGGATTAAGAGATGACCGCCGCCGGAGCGAACTAGTATGTACCCACTTTGCATTTGTTTATCAAAATCAAACTAATAATACATCAATTACGATTCTCAAAGTAATCAATTCAATTATGATATTGGAATTAAGTACGTACATACGTAAATGAATGAAAAGAAAATTGCCTCAACATATTTCCAACATCTTAGCTAATAATGTTGATAGTGACAACGAGAAAAATTAATATATGCATACACATTTTACATTTAATTACAGAAGATATAGTTTCTTCCACGAACATCAATTAAGAAATTTCTGTCGAATAGGTTCGTATAACAAATTTTTTATTGCAGTTGCGCAAATGTTGTAGTGAATAATTTACAAATGCGGCCAACATTTGACGCTGTCAACCATACCACCGATTGCTTCGGTGTTGTCCAACAGTTTCCTTCAAAATTTCTTCTCGTTCCAAAGATCATCTCTGTACAAATTTTTGCGCTGCTTCCTCCAATTCTTCCTACAACATATCCGGCGGTGGATGAGCTGCAGCCGATCCATAATCAGCCTCTGCAAACCCATTCATTATATATAATACTAATCAGCACGGTAATGTATTGCTTCTTGATTGCGAAGCAATTGCTTACGCTTTTGTTTCTCGCAAAATAATTTTGTGTATTTTCCAGGCGTACTATTGGCTGTACTTTGCACGATTTCGTGGAGAGTCCCCACTTCATTATGCGCCACTACAGCAGCTTCACATCTAGCTTGATAGCCGTGGTGAAAAGCGAAATTCACACGTTTACCGTCAACAAATTTCGCAACGTGGGAATTATAAAGTTCTTCGAAATTGTTGGTAACATCATGGATTAAACTTTTAGAATGGCAGGCTACACGACGTACTTACTTTACTTTACTTTAATCCTCTTGGCTCCGCGCGGAGCGTAGGGCTTCTAGGAACCTCTTCCATTCTTCTCTATTCCTCGCTATGGCTTTTACTTTTCTCCACGTCAATTTCATTTTCTCTATCTCTTTTCTATGTTTCTCTTCCATGTTTCTGCTGGTTTGCCACTTTTCTCTTATACTATTTTCCTTTTTTTCTTAGGGTGTGTCCAATGAACTTCCACTTCCTTCTAGTTATTGTTGTTTGTACTGGTTCTGGTTTAATACTATCCCATAATTCGTTGTTGCTATGCGATTTGGCCAGAATATTTTTAGAATTTAGAATGGCCTGGTTTGTAACTTTCTTCCATTCTTTTCTATTTTGGCTCGATCCTCCCATCTTTAATATTCAAGCAGCGTAGGTCCTCCTGTAGTTCCTTCTTTCACTCGCTCCTGGGTCGAGCTCTTCGCCTCTTACCATCAATTTCTGCCTTGTATATTTTGCCGGGGGTTCTTTCGTTGTTCATCCTTATCAAATGGCCTAACCATCTGAGTCTTTGTGCTTTCACCATATTGGCCTCACTAAATAATTTTAATAACTCTTGATTTGTCCGTCTTACCCACTGGCCCTCGACACATATTCCCCCGTATATTTTTCGAAGCATTTTGCGTTCGCACAATGTTAGAATAACTTGATCGTACTTCCTTAAACACCACACATCACAAGCATATAGCAGGTCGCACTATTGTTTTGTAAACTCTAATTTTCAGTGAGCGTGGAAGCATACTACTTATTAAAACATTTTTTAACGCAGCTGCGCTTTTTGTACCCGATGCTATTCTTACCTTGATTTCTACACTAGGTTCTACTTTCCTGGATACTACTGCATCCAAATATATAAAAGATTCCACCTCATCGAAATTATATTCTATGTTTGCATTTATCGTAATCTTCAGTGATTTGTTCTGTTGATATGGTTGGTCATTCCATATCATGTATTGTTATGTTCATCTGATTGTGCCGCTCCATCTGGATTAGAGCAATATTCTAATTGCCGCTTCATAGGAATCAAATTTCTATTTTAATTGCAATTTTTATGTTGATTACAGTTTCCGTTATTTTCTTTAGTTTTCTAAGTTTAATTTATGAGCGGCCACTTTCATAATTTAACCTAACGTTTGACATGTTTATTAGCGGCAACCAAAATATTTCCGATAATTCCTTTGTTAGCAGCGCTAGCCTTCTAGATATTGCCTTTTAAGCTTTTCTCGGAAAACGCACGTGTCAATTTCGTTTTAGAACAATTTAGGCTTGGGTATTTGTTTTTGCGGCGAGGGGAAGAATTTAGTAGGCGCTAATCTTTGGGCCCAGACGGACGTATTATGAAGATCGGGTTTTATTCGCGGCTCTTCTGCTGAACTGAGTTTTATCGTAACGTATTTTGCTTTGGACAAATAGAATCTCGACCAAGTCGTATTTAAATAAAAATTATCAGAGTGTTAAGCTTTAGTGCATGAACGATTAGTGTAATTGTCCTTTCGATCTTTATCGGATAAAATCGATGTAAAAACCCGTGGAGGTTGTGCTGTTGTTTTAATCGTCCGAACCCTCGTCAGAAATAAGCTAATCCCCAGGGGCGTACCAGTTATTATTTCGTCCAAAAGTGTCCCGAGGAACGTCGCCTACCATTTTCCCCAACCTGAAAATACCCCCAGACTGTACCTGCATCTGGAAAACAACCCCGAAATTGTGCCGGCCTCTCTTTTTACCGCATTCCACGAACATCAAGGTAAAAGAACTAGATTTTTTTGTGTTGTGAAAAAACCTTGTACGCGTTAACTTGCAAAATTCTAAGTGATTGAACCCTTTTTTTAATGCGACAAGAGTTGACCCTGAGTCATCGTTTGTCATTATTTTCCTTTTTGTTTGCTGTTAATTGTAAAAAGAAAGTACATTATTATTATTATTATTCTTGTAAACTCAGACGCCACTGGCCACGTAGATTTGGTGAAAATTTTTAAATACCGTCAGCCATTGGCGGCGAGCTCCCTCATAATCGAACGTTCCTTTTAACCGATTGTTGTATTGAGTAAAATATTACTACTTGCTGTCATATTTTTTTTGTACCGTCTTTTACTGTCAAAGAGGTTAATTATATGTGTTTTGAAATTATTACATCTTTTATTATTGTATACTATGTATTTGTGTGTGTTCGAATTTTGCAAGATTTATAAACAGGAGGGAGGCACAGTATAGGTCAGTTCGATTCCCGTAAGCCGCTGGCTTCGCGGCCTTCCACGAGCACCTGCAATCGGGCTGTATTTGGAAGGTGGCGCCCATTAATTTTGACCTACTCTGTACACAACCAGGAAAATTTCCTCCTGTAAGCGATTTCCGTGAACTCCCCCTACTCCTCTCAGCTAAGCTGCAGGCCTTTTCCACCTATCCTGTTGCGGGTTGACGAAAAAACTCGTTTGGCCCGTAACAGTATTTCGTTTTTTTTTTTCGTTTACCTCAAGTCCCGTGCCTTTAGCACTTAGCAGTAGCCTCTTTACAACTTCCTGCATTTCTTTTCTTGATCTTGTCATAATTGTCAGATCATCAGCGAACGCTAGGCACTGGTGTCGTCGTTGGTAGATTGTCCCATCCCTATTTATATCTGTTTGGCGTATTGTATATTCCAGCGCTAAATTAAATAGGGTAGCTGATACTGGGTCGCCTTGCCTCAGACCTCTTTCGACCATGAATGCTCTTGTCAATGTTTCGTTTGCTTTAACCTTGTTTTCCGTTTTTGTAGTGTCATTCGTATTAGGCTGATTAGTTTTGGAGGTATTCCCAAATTACCTAACGCTAAGTATAATTTGGATCTTCGCACGCTATCCTACGCTTGTTTAAAATCTATAAATGATAAATGTGTATCTAATTTAACCCTCGGATGGCCAAGCGGGGTCTTTTGAAGACCCCACGTTGCATATTTGTCATACAACTTCTTTAAAAAAGCTAGTTGTGCCCTGGTTATTTTTTAGCTTAATTTTTTTGTGTTATTTATGAGATGCAATTACTGACAGAACAAAATTTCTCGGCAATTTTTATAAAAAAAAAAGGTTTCTTGGTTGGGGTCTCGGAAAGACCCCGCTTGGTAATGTGTGTAATGCGTGACTATGAATCTGGAAGAACTGGCAGGCAACGATTGTTTCTGCGAAAATTAGGCCTTGAAACATGAATGGGTTTAAAAAACATGTGCAAGACTCCATACGAGCTATTATACCAGTTAATGCCCACGGTCAAAAGACAGAAAAGTTAAAACAAAGTGTAGTAAATGCGGTAATTATACTTGTCCCGATCATTCCAAAAAGCAAAATGTGGCAGTCTGTGTAGACTGTATGTAAAAGCAAATAAAAGATGCACTACGCTTCTATAATGTGGATGTAGTATTTTTAGAGTTTATATTTAATAATGTTATACTATTGTAAGTTAAAAAATCCCGTCAGTTAGCACACAGGTGCAAAATCGCATGGGGTCTTCAAAAGACCCCGCTTGGCCAGCAACGCCAGTAAAAAAGTTTGGCCATCCGAGGGTTAAATTCGCGACCCGAAGCCTGGATTTCTCTTAGCGTATATATCTGATCTATTACTGATCTTCCGGAATCCACTTTAATATTCATGTTACGTGATTTAAGATTTTCAATAATCTTCAATAGCTGTGGGCTGGTTACCGGAGCTCGAAGTTTATCGTGACCAAGAAGCTTGTAAGGACCCTTAGCGGTCAGATTGATTTAAAAATGTGTGCACCTTACACGAATAAAACACTTTTTGATATTGGGTAGTGATTTATTTAACACTAATAATTTATAATGTTTAGATTAGATTAAATGCGCAACGGCGCTATCGATGCTGCCGCTGCTCTTGTTGATTGCGAACTTCTTCTAGGGACGAGAGTTTCTTTCACACATCCTCATTAAAAACCCTCACCCCCGCATCCCTTAGCGGGAACAAAAACATGTAGCAGGAAAGGGCGCCAAAATCGCAGCCTTTTCAAAATACATAACAATTCAAGTATGATCCTTTCTGCGTGATTCTCCAAACTGTTCTTTATGCATGTGGTTAATATTTTGTATGGTACATTCAACAACTTTATTCTTCGGTAATTTCCGCAATCCTCTTTACTTCTTTTTTTATGTAAGGGACATAATGTAAGCTAGATTCCATGTCTTTGGCATGTTTTTGGCAATGTTGATTGCCTCGGCTTGGATTCCATCTGGACCTGCACAGCTACTGTTCTTTAATTTTTTTTATTATACTTGCTATTTCTTCAAAATCTGGAGTATTTTCTTCGCCGTTGACAATAGTTTGGCTTATTTTCTGATGAGTTTCTGCATTTTCATGTCTTGGTCTTTGTTTAGTAATTCCTCAAAATACTCAGCCCATCTTTCGTTTACTTCTGCTTGTGCCCCTAGTAATTTTCCGTTCCTATCCCTGCAGAATATTGTCTTTGGATAATAGCCCCGTCTCGATTTTTTAAGCCCTCGGTAGAAGTTCCTAATTTCTCTGTTGTTATACCTTTCTTTTAGTTCCTCGAGAAGTTCGATTTTTAGTTTGCGTTTTTTTTCCCTATGCAGTTTTTTGCACCTCCTCCTCTTTTCTTCAGGATCTCTTTTACTTGTCTCTGTTTTCTGTATCAGCATTTTTTCTTGCTATTTCTCTTTCGTTAATTGTATGTTCATACTCTTCGTCAAACCAATCTTTTGTTTTCCTGTATTCCTTATCGGCTTGTTCGTTTACTACATTTTTTATGCAGCTTTCAATTTTTACGTTTGCTTCTACATTTCTGTGGTCCTTTGCTTTCTCTAGTACTTCATTTCTTCTTTTGTTGTAATTTTCGTGTCGAGCCTTGTCCTGTAGTTATAACCTCGGTAATGCGCTTTTTGTATATTTTTCTGGATTAACCGGTTGGTATTACTTGTTGCATTTTTATTCCAATCATGAAATGATCCGAATCGACAACAGCTCCTCTGTACGATCTTATGTTTGTAATACTTCTCTCGTCTCTGGTTTCTATTAGCACGTAACCAGGGCTTCTCCAAGTTACTTCATGAATGTTTTTGTGTTGGAAATTGGTGGTTTTGGTTTTCATATCTTTGTCCATAATGAAATCAATCATTTCTTTCCCTATCTTAGCGTTACAATCGTCTAGTATCATTTTTAAATCATACTTCGGGATTTCCCGTGTTCTTTTTCTACAAGTGCATAAAACTGATTTTTTTTCTGTCAATTGCTTTCCTTCGGTTGGCATCTGAACATTTAGCAGACTTATTTTTTGATGAGTTCCTCTTAATCTTAGCCAACACATTCTTTTCGATACAGGTGTAAATTCTATTACTACTGATCTCTATCTTTCGCTAATTATGTTCTTCCTTTCTTTGTTGCCTGAGCTGCTATTTTTTCTTGTACTTTTTCGTGGTAGGGTTGGCTTAGTTGTTCTAGTTGGTCTACTGAGTATCATCATTTATTATTAATTTGTTGTATCTTACCATAAGCTCGGCAGCCCTTGTCCCTCGCTGTCTTTGTATGTTTTACCAATATTTTTCTTACCTGCTGCACTTTTTTTATGTAGTCCTCGGTTATGTATATTTTTGTTCTCTTTAATTTCTTTGTCGCTCTCAGAATTTCCATTTTCGTGCTCCCCGAATTCAGTTCCATTAGTATTGCCCTTATTGTATGGTGCTGTTGAACGCCCAACCTTCTTACATCTTTTATTTCAGTTTCCATATTTATTTGTATGTCCATATCCCTTAACAATGTTCTAACCTTTTCCTTCAGGTTTAATTCCACTTCATTGTCGATTTCCTTTAGGCCCTGGTTAATTATTTTGCTTTTTCTTAATTTTCATTCCAATAGTTCTGTCCTTGTTTCCAGGTCCGCCATATTTAATTCATTTTAAAATTTTCCGCTTTCAGTTTCTCATTTTCTTTCTTTAAGTTTTTTAATTCTTTTTGGTATGTATCTATTTTTGTTTCCATTCTTTCGCCTCTGTTGTCTATATCTTCTAATTTTCTCACAAACTCGTCGAGTGTTGAATTCATTTTTGGATCTTATATAAATATTTGCAGGTTTTACTTGCTTTATTAGTGCGGCCCTCGTATAACTCTAATTTTAAAATTCCCACGGGATTCACGCCGATTTTTATCCTATCACGCGAATTTTAAATCAAGTTTTAATTCCATTTTAATGCTGCTTAATCTTTATCTTTGTTGATAGCCTTTGACAAACACCTTCACATCAAATTTAACACTGGTTTTACACTCTTATCACCGATTTATCACGTCGTAATTCACTTAATTTCACCAGGTAGACGAGTCCGTGTACACGATAACAGCGTCGTACCAACCAATCATATGTTATGGTCCCTTTAAAATATATATTCCCAGTTTCCTAATTTTTGTATCTAGTGGCCTCGGTGGAGTAGTGCGGAAACGCGCTGCCATTCAGGTCACAGCGAAATGTGGCGGATCGACTGGGGCGTTCGGATCCCGACTGGGGCGACCGCATTTCGCTTAGTTAAGTTTAAGGTGCATGTTGCATGAATGGTTAGTGTGTAAGGGACGCTCGGTTATGTTTAAACAAGAGGCTTCGTGACGTCCGAATTTGATAGCTCGCCGCTACTGGCCACGATATTTACTGTAATATCAAAAACAAAAAGGAGCTGCATAGCTAATAACAGTTGCGATCATAAAGACAAGTACTTCTATTTCTAACAATTCGAAAAAGAAATCACATACAGTTTCCACTAATATCGGCAACACATGGCTAATGTTTACCTTAGCTCGGTGAAAAAGTTGAAGAAACTCTAGAAGGTTCTCTTTTTATTTCTTTACTTGATGGACGCCATTGGATGACCGAAAAAAAATTTCATATTTTCTTCTTCATCTTTATTCTTGTCTGATTTAGTTGCAGGAGCGTAGATTTCTATAAAATTGGTTTTGATAGGTGTAGTGTTTAATTTAAGTATTATTATTCTGTCAGAAATAGTAACAAAGTCAGTAGCTATCCGTTTGATCTTATCATTTATGATCATTCCTACTCCATTTTTGTGCTGTTTGTTTGTAGTTCCTGAATGATAGGCTTTATAATTATCTATTATGGAACTGCCGGTGTCCGGCCATCTCATTTCGCTTATTCCTAGAATATCGATGTTTAATCTGCCCATTTCTGGTGTTGTATTATTAATTTTCCCAGCCATGAACATACTTTTAATGTTCCACGTTCCAAATCTAAAAATTGGTTGCTTCTCGGGGGTTCTTAGCATCCCAATGTATAACACCGCTTTTAATACCTTTAAATTTTAATGGATGATCTGAACCAACTCTCGGAGGTGATCTGAATCTTATATGTTGCGACTATCTAATATATGGAACATGTAATAAGAAAACTGTAGAACACATGATCATAGAATGCCCGCGCAATACAATAGAAACACCGTCGCATTCCAAAGAGGCTACATACTGCTATTAATAAAAATTTATAATATAACCATGTAATAATGTAAATGTACATATACTACTATGTAATATCATTCTACCGGGGTGTAATGACCACTGCAGCTGTAATAATGAATTGTAAAAGAAAAACTGTGTTTCGAATTTGACAAATGATATTTTAAAACTTTAATATAGGACAATTTCTACTTAATATCATATTTAAAAATACAAATAAGCAATTCCTTATAACAGAATAGGCCGCGAAGTCAGTCATTATTAATAAATAATAGTTTTAAAAATGAACATGAGGATTATTCAATAATACAAATACCTACTAAATGTGATTAAGGTAAATTCGAAGAGGGTGTTATGTGTATAAATTTAATTTGGGTATAAATTCTATACATTTTGGTGATCCAAATAAATAAATGTAAACTGTTCCTTTAAAGTGTAACAATATCTGAGTAAAATCAACATTTGCCATCTGTGCGTAACTAATTGAGAATTCTAGGGTCGCAATCTTGACCACAAGAAGGTGAAAATACGGAGCAGACATTTTAAGTAAGGGGGTGGACGAAAGAAAGCCCGTGTATGAAGCCAGAGATAATTTTAACGGTTTGTTGGGGTTGCATATGTTATGCATCCAGCTAGCTAATTATTATAGTGCACTAGTGATTGAATATTCTGGTATGTAGCTACAATTAGATAAAGTGTGATTGCTGATCAGTATTGCCCGTTATATGAGTGTGGTTGTGATTGAGAGCTCTCGGAGTTTGGCCAAGTTATATTGAAAGCTTGTACAAGTGTGGCTAGCCACGGTATTTTAAGGAATTGCCAGGGGCAATAGACTCCAAAGGGGCAGTATACTCCAGAATCCTGTGTTACATGTTACGTGTTGGGCAGTTCGCACGGTTTTCACAGAGAAATAGGTGGATGGTAATCCGTCCCCTATTGGCACCTTAGGGTGCACAGAATTGTACACGGGGCAGTAGACTCCAGAATCCTGTGACATATACGTTCTTTGCAATTCAACGTGTGTCACAGAGACATAGATGGAGGGTACTCCTCCCCTATTGACTCTTTCGAGAGTGCGCCAGTGCTACTGGTTTTCAGGTGTTCAAATGGTGTTAAAACAGAAGTAATTATCTAATGGTCAATGATGTGGAAGTTAACAATCACCTGAGCGGACCAATCAAAGGGTTAATTATCCCATCCAAGTGTTGTACCAGTAAACTGCCCGTTCAAAGGAATGAAAGGGGTGGGCCCTCCGGTGAGTTACACTACAGTACTTAATAATAGCAACAGATTGGTGAGTCCTTTTCTTTTTGATGTTTCCATATGTGGTGTCGCTTATTTGCGACCCTCGTCTATCAATGGTCCAAGCGCGGCTCAATTCCAACATTCTAACCTTACAATAAGTATACAAGAAATATGTGAAGCTTGGTTTCTTTGAAACAATCTTATTTGCGAGTTGAATAAAAACGTTCAACAAAAACGCTCCTAACAAGGGAGTTAAATTTTCCAACGACTAGTAGAGCATTGCGAAATATAAAGGAATTAGTTCCAAAAAATTACCGCGGTTTTAAACTGTTACTTCGGAGGTTGTACAACATTACCCGAAATTAAACCTTCGAAAATACCGCACTAACTGAAAACACATTAACGCATTTCCATACTTTCAAAATGCTTGCCCATATTTTAATTAAGTATATATAATTTTATCGCATTTTAATCTTTAATTTCAGCGTTCAAAATAATCAGAAGTTTATTAAAGTAATGTACTGTATATAATTACTTATTTTAAATAATTATAATAAAATAATCCTTGAAAAAATCTTATTTCAGTATAGGTCGAACAGTATTTTCCTTCTATTGTGCGTTGGGTAACATTTAAAATACCACGTTAACAGCATTAGAATGTTTGGAATCAATTTGTTAGCCGTAATTATTCCAGATCCGCGTTAATCGAGGCATTCGTATATAACTCCTACGCCGCATCGTTTTTGACCGAATAAGTTCTATAAGGAACCAGAGCCTTCTTTAACTTAAGATGGCAAGTTACCTAACAATTTTTCGACTAAAACGTATTCTTTTCCCAAACACATAAAGTCTTCTAATACTGAAAACAAAATAAAAATAAAATCAGTAATAATAATGATCAAAACAAAATTTTTCCAAGCTTTAATTAAACAGGCCTTCTTTCTTATAAATTCTTTGAAGGACTTTTATCACCAAATATAATCTTTATGAGTTACAATGAGAAATGTAATTTCAAGGCAAATATTGCTTAGATAATTTAAAAATTCGTTTAAAATTTGATGTGTAGGAAGAACTAATCAGACCTTGGGTATTTCATTACCGTAAACCCTCAATTTACCAGATTGCGATATAACAGATTCAGGATTTAACAGACAATTACAGACAATACTAGGTGTGTTCAATTGAAACCCATCTTTACTTTATAAAAAATTTATTTAACAATTTAATTACAAATAATTACCGTCATAGTTAATGCACCTATCCCATTGTTTTACTAACCGACGTATACCCTGCTCAAAGAATTCTTGTGGCTGCTGATTGAAGAAGTCTTCCACAGCTATCTGTACTTCCGTGTCAGACTGAAAATGCCGACCTTTCAACGCCTTTTCCGGCGGTCCAAAAAGATAGAAATCGCAAGGCGATAGATTCGGGCTATAGGGTGGATGATCTAAAACTCTCCATTTCTTTCGTTAAAGATTTTCTTTTACTACATTAGCAACATGGGGCCTAGCATTGTCGTCCGTTTTTCGTAACGCTTGCGTCTATTGCTTGATGAAGCTTGTTCAAAGTTTCATTGTACAGATTTGCATTGACATTTACTCCAGGTTCCTTAAACTCTATCAGCAGATCTGCCTGCAGAAGGTTGTGCTTTAAACTTCTTCGGCGGTGGTGAACTTGAATGTTTCCACTGCATCGACGATAACGTACTGGATGGCTGGTAGTAATGGCACCAAGTGTCGTCACCAGCAACTATTGACAGAAGAAAGTCATCACCGTTTTGCCTATAGTCTGTGAGGTGTTGCAGAGATAAGCCCAAGCATTTTTGTTTATTAGAAAAGAGACGAGGAATCCATTGCGAACAAACTTTGCTGTAACCCAGATTACGAACAATACTAGGGACAGATCCTACTCTCGCACCAACAATTTCTGAAATTTCTGTAATTGAAATTCGACGATTTTCTCTAATAAAGCCTTCCACACATGCCATATTGTTTTCTGTTAATGCGGTAGACCATGCACCTGGTCGTGGCTCATCCATAGTCCCCTCTTTTCCATTGTTAAATGAGTACGCAATACATGCAATTCCATACACTGCTTGCATTCGCGCATGAAGCTACAATGGCTGCACACCCTCAGCGCATAAAAATTGTAGGACCGCACTCTGATCAAACTTGGACGGATTTTCAACAACAAACGCCATTTCAAAATCGAAGTTTTAAAGTCAGAATCAGAAACTTATTAATGTGTTGCTTACAAACATTACTAATATTAACATTTGCATTTGATTTCAAGGTTAAGTTGATCAAAGATGGGTTTCAGTTGAACAAGCCTCGTACAATACATTATAAAAGTAAATTTTAAAATTAAAAACAAATCATATGGCACATATTGTGGGTAATATGGAGCAGCGATCCTTTATTTTGCTCTGTCTGCCATAAATTTAAAATGTTTATGTAAGATTGTATAACATAAATATACATATTAATTGGAATAAATCTATACGGTTTTCACTTCTAGCCAATTGTTTAGAATATATGTGTTTCGACAAGTACAACTTTGATTATTAAGCAATTCAATTGCAATGTAGTGTGTACAGTTGTACGGGAATAGTAATCTATTCTTGTGGCAATGTTTATTTTTTTTTTCACTAGTAATCGAAGTTGCAGCTCGTCATTTTCTATACGACTCAAACACCCGGCTTTTAGAAAGACATTGATCGCCGTGTTGTGCTCATATCTTGTAAGAATTTCAGTCGAATTGACGCCTTAATTCGTAAAAAAATTATTATTATGCCCTGTTGCACCCTAGAATAAAAAGAAATATCCGACATTGTTAGTGTAACTGTCAAAATGATATTATAGCGAAACAACTACTACTGATATATTAACAAGAGTTACGGCGAACCATTAATTAATTTAATTTTTGCAAATATTTTCAGACCGGGTTTTAATTTAAACATTGCTGCATACATTTGACAATTCTCATAGATACTGAATGACCGAAAAATATTTGAAATGAATTAGTTTAAACCTCAATTTTTAAAGTAAAGTAGAACTTTTTGGCACCGCTGTATGTTACAGTTGGGCGTGATATTTACTTGGATAATAAAATCTCCCTCGATCGCTAGTAAATCTATAATCTTTAATTGGCCCAGTGATTTATAGCTTTGTTAATATATTTAAACAAAAGCTATCATAACATTTCCAGCAGTTCAGTTTACTATTTTCCGAGATGAAGTTACTACTATCTGTACTGTTTGGTATCGCTGTGTTGTTTGCAGGTAATTTTACAAAGCATGTTATCATGCAATATTTGTTTTAAATGTAATGTTATATGAAAGTATTTTGTACATTTCGTTTAAAATTATTCGCTAGTTCGCTAGTTTAGTACTTATTATGATTGACGATTCTATCAAATCTAGCGAATATGCGGTTTGCATATAATCCGCTCTTTAATTATCAGTATTATCGATTATTTGTTTAAAAATAATAAATACTTATAATTGAATCATAGTTAAACAGTGTCACATTATAATGCTTATACAACTTTTATTTACTCTTTTACACTATTGTTGGCTAAAGATGTATCTAAAATTATTAAATGCAGGGTGACATAATAGTGCGATTTTCTTTCCTATCTTTGTATAATATAACAGCTCCGAAAAATGTAAATACAAAAGTTGTTTGTTGAATTTCTGTGCATAACTTAACATTAAAATTTAAATGAAAAGTCCTGGGTATATGCGGTAAAGTCAAACACTAGAGATGAATTGCTGGATCGAATAATGGATGCTTGCAATATCATCAAAAACGATCCCGACTCTGTTATGAGGTCTGTCACCACAATTTCACGAAGGGCTATGTGCATAGCTAATCGAGGAGGTCATTTTGAAAGCTTGAGATAGAAAAAGTGCCCATAACTTTGTAGAGATTAATTTTAGGCCATATGTTTATTGGAAGTTTTCAACTTATAAAGATGCCAGGAACACGTACTGAAGCTATGTACATCCTATTGCAAGACATATTCTATAAAACAAAATTAAATTACATTTTGTGGGCAGCGGCGCAGAAACGAAAATGCCATTTGCTATGCTATAAACCATTCTAAAACATTTGTCGTCAGCTTTTTTAAACTAACTTCATTGTTTTTATCATTTGCATGAAGTTTGTACAATATTTTAGAAGTTTCTACCAGCAATTTTAAAAATTCAATCTTTTTAAGACTAAATTGTGTATTTTGCTAATAAAACATATTTTCTATAGCTTTCTCTCTTCTTCATTTGCGCATCTCGCGGCCCATGACATTTGGCAATGCCTCGACTAACTTTTCTGTGTTTTTCTCTTAGCTTTTTAATGATTTCTAAATATTTTCACAATCAAAAATGCAAGTCATGTACATATACTTAAAGTTCATTGAACGACAAGTTCGAAAATGTAAAAATATACAAGGTGTTTTATTTAAAAAATGAGATATTAGCAGTAAAATTTTATTAAATGTGGTTGTAAATTACAAACATCTTGTATAAGATATTTAAATCCTAAACAGTACGACACCTATCTAAAATGTGTTCGTGTAAACTGTAAAATACTTTTGAAAAATTGTATGCCGTTCTGTAGATACTAACTGTTAGGGGCCTCGGTGGAGTAATGCGGAAACGCGCTGCTATCGAGGTCACAGCGAAATGTGGTCGATCGGCTGGGCTGTGCGAATCCCGACTGGGGCGACTGCACTTCGCTTAGTTAAGTTTAGGGTGCATGTTGCATGAATGGTTAGTGTGTAAGGGACGCCCGCACCCCCCTGAAGTAATGCGAAAGCGGTTTGGGGGAGGGGGCAGTAGTATGAATGAATGTGAAAAAAAAAAGATACTAACTTTTTTAAAGACCGACCGTCATTTTTTCAAAATTTAAGAGATAGTTAATTATTTCCGAAACTATTAACGATAGATACCTAAAAACATATATTGCTGCAAAAACAAAAAAAATAGGAAATCCAGTAATGTAATAATATGCAGGGTATTTTATTTTAAAAAAGTTATTCACTGTTCCACTCAGACAAAACACGTTATATGTATAGTCATCAATAATTTTATGTTATGCACAGTAATCAGAAACCAACTTTTGTAATTAAGGTGTTCTCGTAGCTGCGACAACGAAGACATTAGGAAACAAAATCGCACCATTATGTCACCCTGTATATACTGAATCGATGAAACACCTTAACAGTCTGGGTTTTAAAATGTAAAAGCACTATTAATTCAGATATCATTCTAATGCAGGTAAAAGTCTCTTCCTTAAGAAATTGTCTTGTTAGGCCTATTTAATATGTTAGAATAAGTTAGATTCGCCCTGTCTAGAAATAATTTCATATTTTACATTCTCGTACACTTTCTGAAAGTCTCCAAACGTTTCTTTTTAAACAGGCTTGTGTTCAGCATCTTATCCTTTACTGGGACAAGATCATTGATTGCAGTTGGGGCCCTGGCTATTGGTGTGCAAATATAACAACCGCCATAGAATGCAATGTAAGTGAATTATGTTAGCTAACTACTGCATATACCAATACGATTTTCTTTATTTTAGATGGTAAAGTGGTGCAAAGACCACGAGTGGGATAAAGAATAAGTAATACTGTTAAATTCATTTTAAGCCTTTTATAAATAATATGGATAATGAAATAATAATAATCAATTAGAGGCGTGCTTAAACTTACTGTATTCCTAGTTGTTAATAAAGTCGCTGTTAAAGTTTATTCTACTATAATTCATTAGCCCTATAAACCGTTACCTCGTGTACCACTCAGTACAAATGCTGGTCTGTGAATCTCAAAATTATACAAGGTTTATGCATTTTCGTTTTCTTATACAGAGCGTATGGTAAATTTGGAAATATGTTCAGGGACATAAAATAAGCAAAATAGTTTACATGGACTTATGGTCTCCGATCCTTTGTTACAATGATACAAGACGTTTTGTTCTTTTAGTAACAGCGTAATGCATGCTTCGCCCTGGAATTAGGATTTTATGAATCAACAAATAAACGCATGTATGAATTATGTATCTGTGAAATGTCACTCAAGTGTTTTGGTCCCTGTCACTTCAATATTTACCCCTGCTTTCGAATTGGACTACACCTTCGTAGAATATGCGGATATGCAACTTGATTTGGGTAGATATGATGGAAATAGGGCTGAAGCAGTGCGAATATAACAAATACCCGAATCGTCGTTTGTCGTATACGAGGACATTTTTATCAAATGTCCGAAGACTCAGAGAAACTGGATCATTCAAATCACGTACAGTTGACTGGGGTCGTAATGAAGATGTACGTCGAACTCAAACTTTGTTATAGGTATTTTACACAGAGTGTTTTACAATCCCGAAACTACTGTATGAAGAGTTTCTGCAAACATAACTGTTTCTATGTAAATCTATTGTATGGAGAGTACTTCGCGAACAACAGCTGTACCCTTGCCATTTTCAAAAGGTGCACTTTAGAGTTACCAGACAACAATCAGCGACTCCTCTTTTGCAGTGGCGGCTCGCGGGTAAAAAAATAGGCGAAGTGCTATTATAATAACCCTAATAATAGCAAATAGAAAAAATATAATTCAATGTCAACTTAACTAGTTTTTGTAGACCAAGTCTATTCTTCTGTCCTTTAATGCAGCAAAATATTTGTTATGTCTTCGTAAAATGGTTGATTTCTTATTAATTCTAATAAGAGTTCTTTTTGAATTGAAATATTTCCTAAAGAAGAGCCTATCTTGAGATACTGCATTTCTTAAGTACGTTTTTATTTGTTTAAGGCAAGAAAAACTTCTTTCCACTGATGTACTTGTCGACGGAATAGTTAATACGAGGGAGGTTCAAATTTGAACTGTATTTTATTTTTTTCTAAACGTAATAGAAGAGATACTGCAAAGCGGTTTTATATTCATCGAAATAGGCACGTTACACAACACCATAAACAATTGCAACTTGATTGTAACAATACTGTCAGTTGTATTAACAATGTCGTGCAACAATGTGTCAAATTGTGTTACAGAACGTGTAATCATTAAATATCTTTTCAATGAAGGTGTAGAAGCGACTGTTACTCACCAGAGACTTCAAAAACAGTTTGAAGAAGAGTGTTTATCACTCAGAACAGTCGTTGAGTGGTGTAAATCCTTCAGGATGGTCGTGACGCATAACCCCGTTTCAGCGGTCCCCGTTTCAGCGGTCCCCGGTTCAGCGGTCCCGTTTCAGCGGTCCCCGATTCGGCGGTGACCCGTTTCAGCGGTCCCCGATTCGGCGGTGACCCGTTTCGGCGGTGACCCGTTTCAGCGGTTCCCGTTTCGGCGGTAAATTGGTTCAGCGGTTTTAATATCAGCATTAAAAGTTAAAACTGATAATATCAATTTATTAACCAGGAAATTCTGGTATCCCGTATAGGAGCTTGTTTTCGGTTCACATTAAAACTGATCTGGGTTAAATATTTAATAACAGTTCTTTCTTTTAGTATTAAATTATTAATTTATTTAAATTTTTTAATTAATTAAATTTTTTAATTTATTTCATTGATTTGTTTGATTTGTTGGATTTGTTTGATTTGTTCGATTTGATGGTTCTGTTGGATTTGTTGAATTTATTAGTGCAACAGTGCCCCTGGCGGTTAGTAAAGCCGTAATGGTAGAAAATAAATTACTGATTTTATGTAAAAAGTCTAAAGAATCAAATATATTACTTCAAGCTAAGTTTAAAGTAGAAATATTTACGGTCATATTGCAAAAGGGAGCTCTTATTAAATATTTAACCCAGTTTTAGTTCTAAAGTGAACTATTACTTAAAACAAGCTCCTATACGGGATATCAGAATTTCCTGGTTAATAAATTGATATTATCAGTTTTAACTTCTAATGCTGATATTAAAACCGCTGAACCAATTTACCGCCGAAACGGGGACCGCTGCAACGGGTAACCGCCGAAACGGGGACCGCTGAAACGGGTAACCGCCGAAACGGGAACCGCTGAAACGGGTCACCGCCGAAACGGGGACCGCTGAAACGGGACCGCTAAACCGGGGACCCCTGAAACGGGGTGAAACCGGTCGTGAATGCGTGTCGAATTTTCCGCATGCTGCCCGTCCAGCGTCTGCTGTGAATCTTGAGAACATTCTAAAAGTTGACCAGCTGATCTGTAGCAATAGGCGAATATCTGTGAAGGAAATGGCTGGGATTGTAAATATTAGTGTTCGTAGTGTTCAAACTATTGTCCACAATCTTAAATTTAGTAAGTTAACGCCAGGTGGGTTCCAAAACAACTTTCCGCGGAACAACAGCAGAAACGGCTTCAGATTTGCAGAGAACTACGGCTTCGCGTTGAAGGCGATGACTTCTTGTCACGTATTATAACAATGGATGAGACCTGGGTACACTATTACACTCAAGCTCACCTCCGCCCAAAAAATTCAAAACACAACCATCGGCTGGCAAAGTTATGGCGACTGTATTCTGGGACGCTATTGGACCAATTTACGTTGATTTTCTCGAAGAAAGAAAAACGATAAATTCAGCTTATTACAGTGAGCTTCTTGGAAAGGTTAAGCTGGCCATACGAACAAAAAGACGCGGTCTCTTCAGTAAGGGCGTTATTCTATATCTGGGTAGTACTGCCTCAGCCCCCATATAGTCCTGACATAGCCCCAAGTGACTATCATCTCTTTGAGCCGCTAAAAAGTTCTTGGGATGCAAGCGATTTGCCTCTAATGAGGAAGTGAAGGATGCGGCGCAAAATTGGCTACGTCGTCAACCAAAAGAATGTTTTGCGACGGGAATACGGAAGCTACCAGAGCGATGGGACAAATGTTATTTAAAGGAGGGTTGTTACTTAAAAAAATAATGTATATATAACATTAATTTATAGTTTGTATGGACCAGAAAAAAATAAAACGCAGGTCAAATTTGAATCACCCTCGTATGAGGCAAAACAATTTGTAAAAATTTCTCTGTTCTCATTGGATTTTCTAGTAATTCTTGGGTCTGTAGATTGCGGTAACTTTCATCGGCATAAAGAAGATTTAATTCGTTTTAGAGACGTTGACTTTTTGTAAATATTTTGCCATAAAATTGACCTAAACTTTCAAATGCTTTAGACAGAAAACACGAATCATATTGTTCGAATTTCATAGTATCAGCCAAAGATATGAATTGTAACTTATCGCAGTCTTGAAACCTTACTTCCATTTCCATTACAATGTGATTCAGTACTTCATAAAACAAAATTTCTTCCAATGTCTTTATTTGTAAGGCTAGCGTATTCCAGCTTAGGGCGCTCAGCAATATCGATTTGAGTTATTTCTATTTCTTTAGTCTTTTCGAAGAGTGTATCAAAGAAATCGTCATTCCTTTTTCTCTTTAATAATTCCATTTATTTATTTTTGTAACACAAAAATTAATATCCAATGATTTCTTTTGGAGAAGATCAAATAATATGTCAGTGAGTGAGAAAATATCATTAAATACTACAGGTAAAAATGTGAGTTGAATGTTGAATTCGTTTAACAACTGACGGTCAAACCCGAACATGCAGTTCAGCGGCTGATTGCGACTTAACTCTTCACTTCCGCAATTCACCGTGAACCAATTGGAGATATTGACGTAGGCGTTACCATGGCAACGGAGGTATAAGTGCAGAATTAAAATACGTTTGAGACTGACTCTTCACCACAATTACACAAATGTTGTAGGTAAGATTTTTTATGGTCACTGTGTTCACGCTGGACGGACTTCATTTAAAATTTAAATTTTAAATACAAGGGAATCAGAAAAAATGTAATGTATTTGTTTTCACTAAGCTTATTGTATCTACGATTATGTATGCCATAAATAAACGACTCCTAATAGGTGTAATGCCGATAAATACTTTGTTATCTAATTTAAATAAGTATTCGCAATTGAATGAAAATTTTAGGTGAAGAGGCACTTCACCTACTTCACTTGACGAGCCGCCACCGCTCTTTTACCAATAGTTCTTACAGCAACTTGCCCAGAATCATGGATTTTGTAGTCGCATATTTTATACAGACGAAACTTGCTCTACCAGTAATAGCTTCCTAAATTTTCACAGTAGTCATGCTTGGGATACTGATAATCGGAAACGGAAACCACGATGTGTTCCATAAAACAATCCTCTCCTAACACTTATTAGCGGAGGCTAAGGCGTACTTAGTGGACGGAAAATGTTTGTGAAGCACACAGACGCCCGATTAGATAGGCTGCAAGTAATGCAAAACTCTTTGGACCCTCTGTATGTAGTGGCTAAGTTGGGTAATACAACCTCCTGACTCGATCGCTAGACAACCTACAATTTTCAATTAACTTAGTGATTTATAGCTTTCGTCTGCTAAATAAAAGCCAATGCCACATTTCCAGCAGTTCAGTTTGCTAGTTACCAAGATGAAGTTATTACTGTTTGTACTTTTCGGCATCGCTGTTTACAGGTAAGTTTAACAGGATGTATGAGCATACATACAATGCACTTTTTAAAATTTAATCTTGCTTCAAAGTATTTTTCTACTTAACCCTTGAAATTATTTACAAGTTTGGAAATTTAAATAGACTTTGATTGAAAATTTTTTCAAGTCTAAGCGAGCACAACCTTTGTTTCTGTCGAATTACTATCAACCCAACAAATTCTGAAATTCGGAACAGGACAATATCAAATCAATAAAAATGATGTTAAATAATTTACAAAAGAAACGTTTCTTTGTGGCTGATGTTTGAGAGAGAACTGCAACACAGCATCACAACTATTTTTTACACAAAACTTACCATTTGGTGTTTTCAACAAATAAGTAATATAACTTATTTATCGAATCTAGAGTAATCAGATTAGTGAATGCAGATAAATAAAAGCAAAGCCATCAAGTTAGAACTACAAAACAAATTTTTTAGAAGCGTTTTTAATCTGGCATGTAGTACACATTTGCCTGTTTGGTTTACGATTTTTCAAGATTTTGCTAGTGAAATAAATAATTATAATAAGCCTAACACCACCGCTGGCAATGGTATAAATTTTAACTTAGAAAGTCATGAAATAGTCGTATTACAGTACGCAGGAACAATTATAAGAATTCGGCAAAATTGATTTAATATGTTTACTAGTTATAGGTTCCACAACGTTTACATGTACTAAATTACACGATTACACTATTACAGAAATTTTTTAAATTATGGAAATCATTAAATCATCATGAACCAATTAAATTTTTCAACTTTTCCTTAAATAAGTGTTTAAAATAGGTTTAAGATTTTGTTTGTAATTTGACGAATTAAATACGGTTCTTATATCTAAGGGACTCTAGGACCAAGGTGAAGGAACGTACATATAACACTAATCTGTGTGATTTAATAGAAATCTCTGACGATATTAGACATACGTAATGTCACTGAGTTGCACTATAATGTACAATTAATAATCTATTATTATTATTTGTTTTGCACTCTGGCCTTACTTTTTGACAGTATTTTACGTGACATTGCGAAGAAGTTCATCTTGCTCTATTGCTCTGTTCTGACACTGAATTTAGATACAGTCGAACTCTCATATGGTGAACCACCATGTAGCGATTTTTTCTATATAATAATTTTCTTGCGAGGATCCTGAGACTCTTCAGACTCTTTTGCATCTAAATATACCTCTGCATTATGATGTAAAACCTCCATATTGTGATTTTATTTCAAACGTTTAAATATTAGTCATTAAGTATCAAGCTAAAATTTTGAACGGATTATGAAAAACTATCTCAAATTTGTGTTTTTCCAAGAATTCAGCAAGAATTGAGACATATACGACGACAATATGTAAAACGTGTTTAAATTATGTCGAAGTAACAGTTTACCACAAATTCAAAACAGTTAATACGTAGCACGACATGCTGTTAAGTTGTTAATCAGAAGCTTTCAAGTAAGGCGTGTTTGCTATTTTATAGTATTGTAAGAATGTTATGCCATGAAGGAACAATAGTTTTCCTATATTAATACTATACAATAAAAGAAGAAAACTAATTGCTTAAATTTCATTAATAGTAGTTGTATCACAAAGTTAATATTTACAGCAACTCATCATGCAGTATTTGTTCCAAGTGCGACAGCAGATATCAAATTTAAAAATGTTGTAGAAGGATCTGCTTTATAGCTTCATAACTGTATAAATTCAAGAAAACCCTCTTTGTTACTGACAATTAGGTGCAACTAGGGAGCAAATACTTTATATACAGGGTTCCCCATATTAGACCACCCACTTTGATATTCGATTCAAATCTAAGCAAAGTACATGTTTATTTTTTTCTTTAGTAGGTTAAAATAAGTGGTCTCTGGGATTACATTTTATGTAGTAGGCGTCTGTGTAATCAATTGTTACTCTCATAAATCCGTGGTAGTGTCACCAACGATAATTTTTCCAACAGAATTTTAGAATTTTTGATAAATTATGGATTACTCATTGCAACAACTTGACATTTGCGTGGAGATCTTCATTAGAACTGGTTCAGTAGAAGAAGTTCGGCGAGCATTTCAACGGCAGTTTGGTAACATAATAGAGCTAATGCGCCTATGCGCAAAGCAATTATGGTGTGGGCTCGTCACTGGCGTGCAAATGGTTCTGTGCAGAACATTAAATATCCTGGATGTAGAAGAACGGCTAGTATGCCTGCAAATATTGAACGAGTGAGAGCTGCTTTCACAAGAAGTCCTAAGAGGTCTGCCAATCGGCAATCACTTTCTCTAGGAATATCTAAGGGGAGCATATGATTTAAAATTTCATCCTTACAAATACCAAATGGCACAGCATCTTAGCAGTTGAGATACGGAAGCGAGATTAACATTTTGTTAACAAGCAGAATTTTAGATATTGGGGAGCTGAAAATCCTCGGGATTTGTTTACATAAAATCTCTGTAGTCCAAAAGTCGTTGTTTGGTGTGGTGTAGGATCATTTGGTGTCATTGGTCCTTATTGTTTTGAGGATGAAAATGGCCGTTCTGTAACAATCAATTCCGAGCGCTACACAAACATGTTGTAAACGTTTCTCATCCCAGAACTGACTATACAAATCATTATTAAATGGTGCTTTGTTATTTCAACAAGATGGAGCAATAGCCTACATAGCCATAAACACCATGAGAATTCTGCGAGAATTTTTTAACGACCGTATAATCTCTCCATTTGGAAATTTGCCTTGGCCTCCCCAGGACCGCCGATCTCACGGCACCCAATTTTTTTCTGTGGGGGTATTTGAAAGAAAAGATTTTTTCAAGTCGCCCTGGGACAATTCAAGAGCTAAAAGACCGCATTCGAGAAGAAATCACACGAATAGATGGAGATTTGCTTCGCCGGGTGATGCACCAGTTTGCATTTAGAATTGAAAGTTGTATTCAAGTTGCTGGAGGGCATTTTGAAGACATGATTTTTAAAAGTTGAATAAATGTTTAAGTCAGTAATAAATCCCATATAATTGGCTGTACATTAGAGAAGTAAAAGATTTTTTAGTCGACTTAGAATGATTTTATCCGAATAATAAAGTGGGCAGTTTAATATGGGGAACCCTGTACATATATAACGTTAATTCAATGAAAACTTGACCAACTTTAGTTTGACGAGAATGCTGACAGCTTACATAAAAGTAAGTTAAATAAATTATTAATCAGGAAACGAAACGCACTTTTACAACTCACAACTGATATTTAATGGATTAATAACATTAGGAACGGGGAAGATTTATTACTAAAAATAAAAAATGGTTATGCTTGTTTTACTGTACGATAAACTCTGTTTATATTGTCCAAGAAGATTGTAAGTGGTTTATAAAATGTTCACAAATTCATAGAAGTTATACCTTTGTACAGCTAATGGACAAGATTATTATAAGGCACTTAGGATAATCCTTGGTTTTCACATCTCTTAATGTTGATGTTGAACTAACAGTTCTTTAAAAATGGGAAAACGAAAATGTTTAAGTTAAGAGTGTTGGAAGATCGCGATACGGGTGTCAAACAAAAAGGTGTCTGCGCGTAATTTGGTATAGTTGCCAACGATGTGTCGGTAATCGTAATCTTGATTCGGGTTAAACACAAATTAGGTTGTGGGTTATTCAGTGAGTTATACAATTACAACATCGCGTAAATTGTAAATGCCTATTGTTACGGGCGAAACGAACTTTTTCGTCGACCCGCAACAGGATAGGTAGAAACAGGATTACAGCTTAGCTCAGAGGAGTAGGGGTGGTTCATGGAAACCGCTTACGGGACGGAAATCTTCCTAGTTGTGTACAGGGTATGTCGAAATTAACGGGCGCCACCTTCCAAATCACAGCTGATCGCAGGTTCTCGTGGAAGGCCGAGAAGCCAGCACCATAATGGGAATCGAACTCACCTTTATTGTGCCTCCCTTCTGTTTATAAAGCTCGCAAAGTTCATGCACACACAAATACAAAAAATACAACAATAAAAGATGGAATAAATTTCAAACCACATATAATTAAACTATTGGAAATAACTGACAATACAAAAAAAATGACAGCAAATGGTGATATTATAGTTCAATACTACAAACGGTTAATTGAACGTTCAAGATGCTCGCCGCCCCTGGCTTACGGCATTTAAATTCTTCAAACAAATCTACGTGGCCAGTGGCGTCTGAATTTACAAGAATAATACAATATATAATTACTTTCTACAATTAACAGGAAAAGAAAACGACAATCGACGACTGCAGGTCGCTTTTTGTCGCATCAAAAAAAAGGTTCACCATTTAAATTTTGAAAGTTAAACCCGCAAAAGGTTTTTTTTTCACAACACAAAAACTGGTTATTTTACCTTGACTTTCGGTGAATGGAGTAGATAGAGAGAGAGAGAGAGAGAGAGAGAGAGAGGCAGGCACAATTTGGGGTGTTCTTAAGGTGCAAGAAAAATCCGCAGGCACAATCTGGGGTGTTCTCAGATCCGGAAAAAGGGTAGACGATGTTCTTCGGGAATTTTGGAACGAAATATTTGCTGCTACACCCTTCCTAGTTTGTGGCAGCAACGGCACATGTACAGAAAGAAGAAATGCGCTTGATAATAATCCGCCAAAGGCGATTGGCAAATTCGTAATGAATTGTCTTTCACGGGTTAAAATTCTTTAAATCCGACACTTGTCGATAGTTCTGTTAAACAGTGTTACGAAATTCACGCGATGGACACCCATCGAAAACCCAAGCCGCCCCTGCAGTACTTGATTACGGCGCTTATCGCCAGCGATGGAGCTGAAGAAGATATTTACTCCGACTTGGTCGAAGAAGATGTTAAAACCGACTCCCGAGGAAACGCAACGCGAACCTGCATTGCCCAAAAATAACACTGCGAAATATGGTGCAATAATTCCAGAACAAATCCTTACACGTGCGACTACCGGGAATCATAACGACACAGAATCCCAAGAATTGTTGTTATCGGCAAATCCAGCCGACAAAAGGAACTTTCAAGCCTTTCAGCCTTTGCCTTCCATAACTCAATCTTATAAAAATAATATAGCGATCAACTTAAAAATGACAATTAACATATAATGTTGATTCCTATGAAGCGGCAATTAAAATACGAGTTTAATTCAGATGGAGTAGCAAAATCAAATGAACCTAACACTATCAAATATATGAGATTAATTTCGTATTTAAACATGAATATTAACAGTGAAGGTGCTATATAGTGAATCCTTTTTGTACTTCCAACATCACTGTATGGGAGTTCGACTGTATTTGTTGTTGTTGTTTGATTGAGCGATGCGGTTTTCCATCTCTTTGCACTCACACCATAATTGGCCCATTGGCCATTGTACACCCTAACTATAAATTTTGCCTATCTGGGTAGTTCCAAGTCAAATAGTGATTTTTAACATGCCATACATCGCAGTGGGACGGTACCTACGGTTTTACTTCTTATCAGACAGAAGGCCCGCTAGAAAAATCTCACCGACCTCGGCCAGATTCGACCCCGCGTCCCTTGGAATAAAGGCAATTACTCTAACCACTAGACCACCGAGGCCGGCTCGACTGTATTTAGTAAATTGCGAGATGCTGCAAAATTTGTAAAATGACTGCGTTCTGAATTCTTTTAAAGGATCTTAACAAAAGTTAAAGTTTACATTGCATTCTATAATTTCTAAAAAGTCTTCAAAAGTTCCTCTTTAAACAGGCTCGTGTTCAGCATCTTATCCTTTAGTGGGACAACATCCTTGCAGTTGGGGTCCTAGCTATTGGTGTAAAACTGAAGCAAACGCTATTGAATGTGACGTAAGTTAATTATCTTACCTAATTACTGCATATACTCACGGTTACATTACGAATTTCTCTGTTTTAGATGGTGAAGTGGTGCCAAGAAAAAATGTGGAATAAACAACCGTAATACTGTTAAATTCGCTAAAGGCTTTTTATAAATAATTTGATTTCTTCTTATAGTACAATGTCTACGTAGACCAGCATGGAAATAATAATTAATTAGAGGCATGCATACCCACGATGTACCCGCAGTTGTTAATAAAGTCGCTGTCAAAATGTATTCTTCCATAATTCATTAGTTTTTTAAACCTTCAATATAACTATGCTATTCTGTAAATCACAAAATTATACGGAGGTTTCATACATTTTCGTTTTTATTTAATTAGTAATTTTAAGAAGAGATTATGGGGTTGCTTTCATATTGATATGCTATCTTATCCCTTATTGTTTTAATCAATCCTACAGTCTATACTTAAACTATTATGATTGAGTACGAAGTGTGTAAAATAAGCTGTTAAATACAGTTTGGAATCGATTTTCTTATAGTCTGGTCATTTCCGTCGGGTTTTCCACGATTTTATGCCGTTTTATGTTTAATCGTCGAGGCTGCAGGCTGGTGTTGAGTTGTATTTGTCAATATAGTAGCTTTTTAAACTATTGTCATCCCTATTTGTGGTTTCTTATCTGCAAACAGACTTGTTTTAGAACATTTATAATATGGATTTAACATATATAAATCAATATGTGTTTAGCTTACATTTGATCCTTTCCTGTGTGGATTTTTGTAATGATGTTCTGTTCTAGAGACCTTTAAGAACACATTTTAATGTTTTTTAATAACCCATTTAAATTTATTTAACAAACATGTGTAATTTTAGTAAATTTAACTATTGGTTCGCTTATTATAAATCAGACTATATCCGTGTGGGATATCAAAATGTGTGGAATTCCTTGAAGAACAACAAATGAAATTTGAGGTAATTTAATATATACAGAAGTTATTTGTATAGTTTGGATTTATTTAATATTTGCAATTGTATTGTAATTCCTGACTGGCTATAAAAAAAATTGGGAGATGCGTCACCGATTTAAGCTAAAAGTTTTAAATTTTTCCTATAATATTGTTTATCTCCTTGACGACCCGCACCGAATATTGAGGTAGGTTTCGTCTCCTTGACAACCGGCACATAATAATTGTAAATGCGTAGTTGTTTATAAGGAGTAGTCTTTTGAACGCCGAAGCGTAAGTACGTTCACTCAGGCTCTCAGTAAATTTGTAGTTTTTCCGAATATTGGTAAGATGGAATTAATAACACTACTCATAAACGTTCATTATCGTGTCCTCGAGAATTTAAAAGCATTTCCGAATGCCACATTAGTGAATATGAAGAAGAAGTATCGAAAATTGAATTGGAATTCTGCGTACGTGGCGTTAGTAGATGCCTTTTGTTTCAACTGCGTCTTGTTCCTTCACAAACATTGACATAACCAAATGTCAACTGAGCGTGAAAGGTCAAATCTGGATTATGGAAGGAAACGTTTAAAACACTTAATTTCTTTGACTTTAACGAATCGAATTTATAAACAATTAAAATATTTTATAAAGAAAAAGCTCCGCAGTAAAATTTTGACATAATTTGATCAACTACGAATTTAATCAAATTAACGGTGGTTGGAATTTTCGATGGAAGGTTATGTTTATGAAGTCCATTGATTTAGCGATCAACCAGTATTATGGGACAATTGTAGCAACAGAAAAACTGTGAATAAATTAACCAAAGTTTTCTACTTACTTAGCAACAATTCCAACAACAACGGATCTGGATTTTCCAATGGGCCACCCCTGTAAGATGAAGGTTACTTTTTAATTCTTAGTAAAAACATCCTGTAATTTTGATTTTTTCACATGGATCTCCGGAGAACTATTTACCAAGAGGCGTATACAGACGTAGTGTGGTTACCTGCAGCTGCCAACCGCCTTCGATTAGCAATACCAACTGTGCAAGTACATCCGGAAAAAGGTGGGCAGTTCCAAATGCAATGAATTTTTATTTAATCTACGTAAACTATTTCAATTGATCTTAACAGTTTGCTTGATTTTCGCATGTAAATAAGAAAACATCGATGATTTGGTACATTTTTATTGATTTCTCGAATGTTATTGATTCATTTAATTATTTATGTTTCACCCTTTAATATTATTACACTGTAGTTTTGAAATCGAAAAACAAACGGCGCTATATTTCACCATATTAAAACCCCGAGATTTCGAGGACATTATTTATTTGTACAAATGGCCTAGATTTGTTCAAAAATGCAACATAGTGCGAACATAGTACAAGCAAAAACAATTTAACGTTCACGCGATACACCTTGATAAATGTAGGATATTTAGAGTAACAACGAAATAATGATTGTGTGCATATCCAGAGACTCTAGATATGAGTTCGTTTTAATATCTAAGCAAACCAGGTTATGACTTTGTACTTCAAAATTTAACGTATTCAAGACATCAGATTTAAAATCAGATTTATCGTGGATATAATTTAATTTAACTCCATGCCAAGCATGAAAGTATTTTTCATTTGCATTAGAAATACCTATTACAATAGCTTTCCAAAAATTAATAAAGAAGTGACGAAAACATAACATACCTATTAAGTCTTGGTATAAGCGAATAAAATAAAATAAATTATTAATGAATGAAGGCAACAACATTTTTAAGTTAAAGTCTACTAAACACGATTAGGAAATGTATTTGCTAAATATTCATGTACGGCTAATGTATTGTGGGCAGGGCAACCATTTTCTTGGCACCAAATTTCATTCAGTCTGATCCCTAGAACTTGACGCAAAGCAGAAACGATTTCGTTTGGCAGCATATCAAGATATTTTGGACCATTTAGGTTCCCCTCAATAAAAAATAGTCCAATAATGTTATCACCCAATATTCCACTCCACACTTTCAACTTTCGTGGATATTGAGATTGATAACTGTAATGCTTGTGAAGATTATTTCGCGACCAGACACCACAGACTAATCGATTGTGTCGACCATTTATTAGAAACGTGTATTCGTCGGTAAATAGAATTTTTCTCAGGAAATGCATATCATTGTTCGATTTTTCCATTATGTGCTCACAAAATTCGTGTGATCGGACCCCGGCTGAGGCAATGACCATATTTCACTTAGGGTTCATGTTGCATGAATGGATAGTATATGAGGGACGCCCGCACCCCCCTGAAGTAGTGCTAAAACGGCTCCGGGGGGGGGGGGG
>JABXWE010005186.1:0-23292 GCA_014611495.1 Limonius californicus
ATCTTAATGCTAAAAACCTTCTCTGGAATTTCTGTCGTTCGGATTCGACGTTAAACTGTAGGTCCCCCGTGTTTCTACCTTAGCGCTGAGGAGAAACACGTGGCAGAGAAGAGGCCGATACCCAGCAGTGGGATGGAAAGGCTGTTGATGTTGATGATGATGATGATGAACACTTGGGTACTCGCATCTCTTTTAACAATTTAAAATCGAAAATAGCTATTATAGCTATGGAAATTTCATCGCCAAGATACGTCTACCCTAGACAGTTCCCATGTTTCACTACGAAACACAGCTTTGTAAAACAACTACCAAACAAAGCGTGGGGCGTAGCCTACGGATTCAGTTAGTGTACCGAAATAAGAATAGAAACAAAAAATACTACAATTGAAAGCAGAAAATGGTAATGGCAATCATCACTTGAAAACTGTTGAACAATAATGTTTTTTCTCTTATTTTCTTAGGAATATTTTTGCTATTATGAATACTAACTTCAGAGAGTCTCCATACTCGCTTTATGTACTTGCCATGTAGCAACTAATACACCACAAGCTTAAAGCTCTTAGAATATCGCCCACAGTGTTAAAAGGTAAGGAAACATACCCAAATACAATTCCTACGCAATGATAACCGTTAAATAATTATTTCAATGTCCCTCTGATAAATTAAAACATTATAAAGTTGCGATAGATGTGGCACTGATTAAACATACTAAATTGAATCTTATGCCTAAACTTCTAGCGCTTGTTAAGATTGTATCTAAATTTCACTTTTTCCAGACAAAGAACAGTAGTAAATGTTTACTTTTTCATCTCTTCCAATTGCTTGTAACTATTACAGCGGGATAATTCATTTTGGTACACATTTCAGCGCAGAATTAAATTCCCTTGTAGATTGATGACGTAATCCCAACGCACCCGTATTTCGAGGGAAAATAAAATGCTTTTACTCCGAAAACAATTAGAGACACAAAAATATGATGAATTTCGCCACCAAGCACAATTTAACAATAAAAGGGTATAATGCATAGCGTACACCCAATGTTAATTAATTAAACTTCTGCTAAAACGTGATACAATGCAAATTTTCCTCGCAGTAAACAAAATTCGGGTATACGTTACTACTCCCTCTTTTTCCTTCCTGTTACAGTTTCACTGTATTTGCTCTTAAAATTCTTACTTTAATTGGTTTCAATTCAAAAAAGTGAATGTATACGGAAAAATAAGCACGAACGTCCGAAAAAAGGAAAAGCCTTCGGGATACTTTCAAGCCTACAGACTGTGCCAATACAAATAGACTAATCCGGTATCTTTGCGTCCAATCGATCTAAGTTTTTCCACCCTGTCCTAGATTTCGATAGAATGTGTTTCCGCGTTCTGAAGTAAAAATAAAGCAGAACTATTTTTCGAGTTTCTGTGATCCGTATTTAATGAAAAGTGAAGAATGTCGCGCTTCCTTAAGCAACACGAAATGTGTTTTATCCTAAATAGGGAAAATTTCTGAACATTTTAATTTAATTACAAGATCGACAACCGACGTAATTTAATATGCGACATCATTATGTAATTTCGCGTTTCCTCTCCCCATGAAATTCAATAAATGCTGGTATTCTTTAACGTCGGGAGCTTCAACTATAAAAGATTCTCGCTATTTGCGAGCACTCGCGGTAATAATAAAGTGCATCCACGATTGAGGCTGTCTATTATGAAATATCTTGCTTATATCATCTTCCGTTAAATGTAGGTTAAAAGTAATTGCTTCAGCGACGCAACCCTAATAGTAGCTGAAAAGTAAATCATTGAAAAAGCCAGAAATGTTAGAAGCTTTCAATTCCTGCTTATGATATTTGTAGCAATTTCTTAAATTCACTGGCAAAACAGATTAAATATTAAATTAATTATAACTAACTAATCGTCCAACGGTACATATTCTAACATTATTAACAAATAATGATTAACCTATGTGACGATACGGTACGAGGGGGTATTGATAAGTACTTAGCCTACCATATAAAATACCACAATATTTCAAAACAAAATTTTATTTATTCAACATAATCTCCTTTAAGACTTATACATTTAGCAAAAAGTTATTACAGTCGCAAAAAAAGTTCCACGTTACGGCGCCAATTTGTTACGGTCGCAAAAAAAGACACACGTTGCGGCGCCAATTTGTTACAGGCCAATCGAGCTTTTTCGACGATTTGTAACTAGTTTGATGGAAAAGGGCCTACAGCTTAGCTCAGAGGAGTAGGGGGAGTTCGCGAAAATTGCTTACGGGAGAAAATCTTTAGTTGTGTACAGGGCGAGTCAAAATAAGTGGGCGCCACCTTCCAAATCCAGCTGATTGTGTAGGTCCTCGTGGAAGGCCGAGAAGCTACCTTTATTTCGTGCCTCCACCCATATATTTAAAGCTTGCAAAATTCTTACACCAGCAAGTAAATAACACAATAAGAGACAGTAAACTTTAAAACACATATAATGAAACATATGGCAAAATACAACGAAATGACAAGTTATAACACCAAAAAGGTTGAAGTACGGAATTAAAACCCTTGAACGTTCAGGAAACGACGCCGTTGACTCACAATATTTATACTGCGATATATCTGTGTGGTCAATGCCGTAGTTTACAGGAAAACACAGCATAAAGTTTCTTTTTACAAATATTTCTTGCGAATAAAAGATTTTTGACGAAGGTCGCTTTTTTTTTGATTTAACAAGGCAAAGTTTAATTCCGCTAAATTTTGCAAGTCGCGCGCAAGTTTGGTTTCACCACACACAAAAACACTGGTCTGTTTTACCTTAAAGTTCAGAGAAGTAGGCACATATAATAACGATTTCCAGTTGTAGGGTCGAAAAACCATAAAAGATCGGAGAACAGCGTCCTTCGGGGCAGCGTTGAGACAAGATATAGTTGTTACGCCCCTGCAGAGGGCCGAGTTGCTTTCAACTGGGTCAGATGACGTGGGGACAGAAGCAAGACTTTTTCGGACGACGGGAACGAACCAAATTCCAGCAAAACACTTGCACGATTTCTCTTTTTTACATCACTAAGATCCGAGCTAAATTCGACAGGAGCAGTTATAATCTTTAATTGTCCAACACCAAGGCTTACATTTTCCTATCGCTTATGTATATATCCGACGGTTAAGTCGATTTACTTTTGCTTTACAGCAAACAAAAACGGTACT
Source organism: Limonius californicus (assembly GCA_014611495.1). NCBI lineage: Eukaryota > Metazoa > Arthropoda > Insecta > Coleoptera > Elateridae > Limonius > Limonius californicus. The sequence goes on from JABXWE010005186.1 coordinate 3,191, forward strand.
GTAAAACGTAGGATAGCAAACCGCCGCGAAGAAAAGGTAACGATCTGCCAGGTTACCCGGAAGGTCTAACTTCCACTTTTGTAACGGCCTTCGATTGATCGTATTTTCGAAGACCGGAGTCTGGCGGAGATCTAAGGCCGACTAAATTCAAAACGTAATAATGGGGACCTGCACTTCTCCCAAACGATATTGCACCACGTTACGAAATATTGCGCAATGTTCTAGAAAGAATTTGTTTAACACACGAGTTCCAGGATGCGTTCGAGGTCGAACGCGGAAAACAAGAGTCTGCAGTTTTTACACAAAGGAGACTGTTAACATCTCAAGCTTCGAAAGACAAAACAACATACCGAAATGGTAACCCAAAATAAAACTGCAATTAAAATAGCGATATTCATTCCTACGAAGCGGCAAACAAATTAAGCAATTAATTCAAGTGTAGCGGCAAATTTGAAAATCACATAACAAAGTTCATAAATAATTCTAAGCCATTTAAAAAAACTTTGTCTTGGTCTACAAATCACTCCTCAACGGCACACATTGCTTCGTCATTTGTCGAAAACCATTCAAATGTTTTTTGAGTTTTGGGAACAAATAATAGTCTGATAGTGCTAAATCCGGGAAATAAGGCAGGTGGTCAACCAATTCAAAACCAATTTCATCAACTTTTTGCAGTGCAATCAACGATTTGTGAGCAGGAGCGTTGTCTTGCAAAAAGAGCACACCTCTGGCAAGTTTTCCGCGGCGTCTTTTCACAATTTTCTTACGTAATTTAGTTAGAAACTCAGTATAATATGCGCCCATGATAGTTCTTCCCCGTTCCAAATAATCTATCAGAATTATCCATTCTTTTTCCCAGACTACTGAAACAAGAATCTTGCCAACCGATTTTTGAACACGGAATTTTTTGGGTCGTGGAGAACCAACATGCTTATATAAAAATTCATACCGCCATAGCGTAATTTTAGTTTTGAAAACATGTGAACTCATACTTTTAGTGTAGAGGACGTTTTACTTCAACTAACACAATTAAATATTGTGCCGTTACTTAACGCTCTTTTAATATTAAAAGCAGAAAGAATGAAGTACTTATTTTTTACCTCATATAGCGGTCGCATAGCCAAACGCAACTGGTGTCGTTCAAATGGTTACCAAAGTTAAGAAATGCAAGCTCGGGTCACTAGCAGAATGGTACAACAACAGCGACCGGCCGTGCTTCGGAGGACACGTCAAAGCCGTCGGTCCCGATACTACTATGCTGGTAGTCGTTAGGTCAAGTCAGAGGCGCTAGAGCGACCGGAAAACCTTAACACCAGGTTCTACCACTACCATACAAGTTATTATTATACCTGCTATTTAGTGCAAAAACCATATTCACAGGTAATGTCTGCAAATGCATTTCCGACCTTCTGAAAACAAAAAACCGTTATAAATATTCTAAATGTCGTAAGCTATTTAAAAGAATTATTTAAAAAAATTTTCTAACTGCGTTCATTCTTTAAAATTCACTTATGTAACACCGCTTCAGAATGTGAATGTTTTTTAATTCTATTGTTCATACCCTATTTAGGACAATTATTACCAATCAGTCTCATTGAGATTTAATTCCTTAAAATTTAGTTCCATTCAGTGAAAAGTAAAAATGTGTATAGATATTATTGTTTTCACACTATATAGGTAAACTGTTAAAACGACGCGGTTGAGTATTTCATCTCTTAAAATGTATTTTACATACCTTAAAAACTTAACGTGTTGCTCATTTTGCTCGTTTCGTTCATTATGCTCTTTCTGGTTGTTTTGATCCTTTTGCAAAATAAGTAAAATGAGCAAAACGAACAAAAAGAAAAAATTATCAAAACGGACAAAACGAGCAAAACCAGCAGAAGGAGTAAAATCATCAAAACGATCAAAACGAGCAAAATAAGCAAAACGAACAGCACGAGCAAAATGATCAAAACGAACAAAACAAGCAAAACGAACAAAATGAACAGAACGATAAGTACGAGCAAAAAGAGCAAAACGAGCAAAATGAGCAAAACGAACAAAAGAAGCAAAATGAGTAAATTAAGGTAAACGAGTGTTAAGCCACAAATCAAGCAGGTTAATAATATTTAACAGCCAACGGAAATTCATAAGAGTACGAATAATACGAATTCAAATAATTAAAAACTATGTCTATCAAATTACCATCTGCTTGTCTAACTAACTTTCTCCAGTAAAACTTTATACTAACGAAATTATCATTGGTACATCAAGATAACTAGAACATAATTTAAATTTAAATTAAAATTTCGCTTCTACTACATTTGCTTTTGCTTAATACATAACCTCAAAACAAATAATTCAAGGAAGCTAAAACCGGTGAATTTTGTTAATCTATACTAACTAATGTAACTACCGCCGTATGTTCTACCAAATAACTTTCGTCCCGATTTGAAAAGGGAGAAGAGTTTCATCTTGTTGGTACGTAATATCCAAGAAATTCCTCGGCGTAGTTTTGCATGATTTCTAGGAGGTGTTGTAGCTTTAAGATGCAAAAGTTAAAAAAAATATATTTACTCATGATTTAGCTAAAAATTCAATTCAGTAAAATTTACATTGCGAACATTTGCTTAAAGGATTATACTTATTTTGCTTTAAATAAATTGCATTTAAGTTTTGCGTAATTGCTGTGTAAGGTGTGTATAAATTAACGAAAAAGATACACGTTCGTAAATTTTTAGTGGAAAATCTTAATACTACAAAGTTGTATCATGCTTCTTGTGTTCTCAGGGACCATTTAAAATGCATTTGGTAACACTGCACCCAAACAGGTGTATTGTTACTACGCGCGGTTACTAACTACCTATAATAATTGTTCGAATTGACAACCGTCTACTTGTAAACATAGTTCCAATCTTCATGGTATCGCTTGCATTACTAGCTCCAGTATTTCTGGTGCAATACCTAATACTGCCGTGTTAATTCTGCTTCTAACTTTGTCAGCGTTTGATGGAGGCGTAGCATAAACTTTTTCTTTAATAAAGCCCCAAACAAAAAAGTCTAAAGGATGGCAATCGATTGATCACATGGGCTATAACATGTGACCACCGCGACTAATCCGTATGTTTGGGAAGTGTTTCTCCAACCACTCTCTTACATTACGGGCAAAATAAGCTGATAAACATGCACCCAACGCTCCAAAGAATACGTCTTAGAAAATCACCATTGTCACGAATTCTACTTAAAATCGTGTTGCAAACATCCAATCGCGTAATGTTATTATTTTTGTAAAGAAGCTGAACTTTGCAGAAATGATATGGATACAGAAAGTTTTCTCGTAGAATCAAATGTATGGTCTTGTTAGTAGGGATATTTAATGTTGCAGCTAACTGCCGAGTACTTAGGGAGGGATCTCCGTGTATTGCATCTAAAATGTTCTGTTCCAATTGTATCGTGCGCCTTTGCCTTGATCAACGATCGTTCGCATTTCTTTCGACAAACGAATCAGTTTCGCAAACACGTTGATTAATCGTTCGAAATACATTTCTTCCAGGATGCATCCAGTTTGGAAAACCCGCCCAATACTCTTGTTCTGCCATGTTGGCATTTTCATTACAGAAACCGTACAGGCGTATACCATGTTCATATCGGCATACTCATTGAATGTAAAGTTAATTATAAGTGAACGAAATAAGATAACAAATAACACTCTTCTTCTTCCTTCATCCTATTTTCTATCCTTTCCATTTTTTGGTGTAGGCCTCCCCTATCTGTTTCCAATTCTCTCTGTTCTGGGCCATTCTTTGCCACATTAAGCCTCCAGGTTTTGCTATGTCGTCTTTCCATCTTATCTGTGGCCTGCCTCTCTATCATTTTCCTGTATATGGTCGCCATTTTCCTATTTGGTGGTTTCACCGTTGGACCTGGAGACGTTCTTTATGTTCTGCCTAGTTCCATTTTAGTTTAGTTGCTTGTTCAATGACATCTATAACTTCTATTTCTTTTTCTATCTCTAAGCGAGATCCCTAAAATTTTTCTTTCCATGGCTCTCTGCTTCTTTCTTAAGTTATCCAGGTTTGATGTTGTGAACGTCCATATTTGAGCTCCATATGTGATGTTTGGCAGGATTCATGAGTTAAATACTCTAAATCTTAAGTGTAAAAGAATCTTTTGGTTTTTTAGTATGCACGTCAGTTTGACAGAAGCCATCCATCCCATTCGTACTCTTCTAGCTATTTCGGCGGGTTGATTTTCCTTGTTTACCTCTATGATTTGGCCTAAATATATATATTCAGTCACTTGTTCTATTTCGATATCATTTACTGTTATTTTGTGTTGTTCGGTGATGTTTGACATTACCTTAAATTTATCGAGATTCATTTTAAGGCCTTTTTCTAAGGATCTTCGATGCATGCCATTGATCATTTCTTGTAAATCTTCCTTTTCGTTAGCAAACAGCATCACATCGTCGGCATATATAAGATTATTTAGCTATTTTCCGTTAATACAGATTTCTTCCCAATCCAAAGTTTTAAATATGTCCTCCATTGCTAAGAGCTAGGACTGCCAGATGATGTACTTTTTTGTCATCCATTTCCTGTATATAATTTGGGGCAAATGGTATCACCCCGCCTTACTCCCCTTCTGATTGGTATGTGTTCCGTTTTCAGTTCTTCGTCTAGTTGCACTGTCATTGTTGCATCTTGGTATATATTATGTATTAGGTCGCGATATCGAGAATCTATTCTGCAGTTTACGAGTACTTCTTCCACAGCTCATGTTTCTATGCTGTATCAATGCTAAGTATAAGGGAAGGTTATATTCATTGGTTTTTTCAGTTAATGTTTTTATGTGTGCAGATGGTCACATGTGGTGTACCCTTTCCTAAAGCCTGCCTGTTCGAGGGGTTGATAATTATCAGATTTGTTTGCTAGTCTGTTGTTAACTATTCTTGTGAGCGTTTTGTATATTTGCAACAGGAGCGATGTAGGCCTGTAATTGTCTAGTTTTGCTGGATCACTCTTTCATATATTAGGATCGTCTTCACGTCTTTCCATTGTTTTGGTATCTCACCCTCGAATAAGCATTTCTTGAATAATAGCTTTAGGTATGACACGATTTTCTCGCTTCCTTCTTTTTTCAGTCAGTATATCATCTTCCCCTGCAGCTTCGTTTCTATTTATCTCCTTTATAGCTTTATTTCATCATCTTCGTTAATTTCTGGTATTTCCTCTGAATTTACGTTTGTTATTTTTCTTGCTAGATTCTCTTTTGACTACGGTGAAGGAGTATTTCTTGATCCATACATTTTTGTGTAGTATTCTTCTGTTATCTGTAATATTTTATTGAGGTCTCGTTCACCATCTTGGGTTTCGAGCATAACAATTTTTGTTTTCCCTCTTTTAGATTTCATACTTTTTAAGTTCCGGTTTTCTTCTATTACTCTTGTTATTCGTTCTTCTTGGTATTTTCTGAGATCTTCTTTTGTTTGGTTTCTTATGGTTTTGTTTATTTCTGTAAATTCCATGGTGTTTCTTTCGTTCTCATTTAGCATTTTCGGCGTTTTCTAAGCATTTCTTGGGATTTATTCTGATTTTTGGTTATTTGTGTTGTTGTCTTGTTGCTAGTTTTAAGCTTGCTTCTAGTAATTCCTTAGTTATTGCGGAAATCATCTCATCTTTTAACTGATTTTCATATTATTCTTTATTTTTCTTCAGAAGTTCTGTGCCTATTCTTTTGTAGGCTTGTCTGTATTTTTTCCCATCTCCTAGCTTTTTTATTTGTATTTCTGCTAGCACAATTCTGTGGTCACTTCCCACTGACATAGATGTGATGACCGTAACGTCTTGGATAATATTTTTTGTTTTGTAAGGACATAGTTTATTCTTTGTTGTTCCCTTAGGTAAAGCCCACGTCCATTTTCTTTGTCGTTTTTTCTGAAAAAAGTTGTTCATAGCAAAGTGTCTGTTGACTTCTAGGAAGTTCATGAGCATCTCCCCTCTTTCGTTTCGTGGTCCGTTTCCGAAGTTGCCTATTCTGTTTTCTGTTTCTTCTAGTTAATTCCAAGTTTGGCATTAAAATCACCATAATGAGTGTATAAGTACTTTTGTAGTTGTCTAGTTCTTGTGCTGTGCTATCATAGAACTATTCAACTTCTTCGTCTTCGTGGTTGGATGTTGGGACATAGACTTACACAATTTTAAGATTGTTGTTTTTGTTTATGTCTAGAATTATAAGGGCGACTCTTTTTGATAATTCTATGTATTGTCTGATTTTGTTTGTGTTTTTTTGGCGGTAAGAAATTCTACCCCATTGTGGCTTTCACTTTCGCTTCCTTTGTATTATAGGATATTTCCTGATTCGAGACAAAAAACACAAGAACTAGAAAAAAAAAACAAAATTAGATGAAGCAAATCTATTCATTTTTATAGTGTTAAAATTTGACCATATCATGACTACTTATTGTTTTACAATATTGCAAGATGTATTTTTTTATGAAAATAAGTTAATAAAGAAATGTGTAAAACAAATTTTTGAGACAGAAAAGAAAAATAATATTCACAATTCTTCTTTTTTCTACATTGCAGCTTTTTCTATCAACAGATATCGATTTATAACGCATATTAAAAGATCAAACGCCCAAACTTGGGAAACTCATACAGGCACAGAAAGCATGATGCGACATTTTAGCATTAGGATTTTCGACTAAGGATTTTATGAGAAACATCGCCACTTGGAGATCTGTCGTTAATTTATACACAACCTTTATTTAGTTGGTTTATAGTAATTCCAAAAATACTATTACTGCTAAAAATTCATTTTCATTTCATTTATTTTTAAAATTAGCTTGAAGAATTATGTGTATTGCTCACTAAATATATTTATTGTAATTGTATACAGTTTTCCGTGATTTTTATATGTAGTTGATTTACCATGCAAAAGTTTCAAAACAGATACTTTTATTTCAAAACATTCTGATATAGTAGAAGAAACAGCCTTAAAAAAATATTCAACGTGTAATACAAATCTGGGAATTAATCACTTACAAAGGTAAAGAAGTAAATTAGGGAAGGTGTCACAGAATCTGAAAAATCTCCTTTATTAACAGCGTAAAGAGATCAGAGGACCAGATTTTCTTACAAAGGAGCTTCACAAAAAGCGGGTTCAAGTTATTTGTTCTATGGAATTCACGCACATAGTTGGGTTTTCGATATGCCTGTTGTAACCAAAACCATTAGCATTTTCACTTTGTACATTAATATCAAGTAAATAAGTATTAAAATTAAGAAAGTAACAATATCGACGAACTGAAATCGATGCAAAGTTTTACCGAACATTCGTAGCTTTTCGGGTTGCTCTTGGGAATTATTCATGGCATTGTTTTACGAACAGCACAAGAATTATTGTTCCAGGGGCTTTACTGTAAAATATTAATGTAACTCTACGAACTATTATTATTAATTCACGCTATCAAACACAGACATAATGAAACAATGTGCTGCGCACACTTATCAATATTAGCTAATGATTTATACATGAGGTTAATTCAAAGCAGGGCGGTATTTGGAATAATATTTTCTTATTTCAGGGTTTAAACAATCAACATTCCAACTCTTAAAAACAAATTGACGCCAACATATATACATTTTGATTTATTCTGTTTGTAAATATTTATTACTTTAATTTTTTCTAAATTTGGGTATCCGATAGTGCTGTTTCGTTTAGGTCTCATTTTAGTAATAAATAGTTTCTAACCTACGTACTTTATTCTGAAACTAAGGGCCGTTTATATATTCCAGCTGAATGAGGAGCGTAGTCATTTTGGTGCTTTGTGAGAGTGCTTTAGTGGTGGATGAGCCAGCCACACCGTACTTTACCGTGGTTCTGCCATTGTTTGCAGTTGCATAATAAAGCGCTAAAATGAACACTACAATTAACCATCCCGCCAACTGTGAAGTACGCGCTGTGATTCGGTTTCTCCAAGCAAAAACGAAAACGGAGACGAAATTTACCGTCAAATGTGCCAGATTTATGGTCTAGGCATCATGAGTGAATGATAGGTCGGACACTGATGTAGAAATTTCAGAGATGCCTGTACAAACGTGCACGAAGAAGAACGAAGTGGGAGACCTTTCGTTATTAAGCTGATGTCGTGTTAAAAGTGTACAAGATATTTAGCGCAGATCGGCGTTTCACGATTTCGGAAATGGTCGCAAATAATCTTCAAATTTCACGTACATGCTACAGTACCACAAATTTTGTGCGAGGTGGGTGCCAAAGATGTTGACTCTCCTGCGTTTCTACGAAACTAATGGCGATGAGTACCTAAATCACATTGTGACTGGCGACGAGACTTAGATTTTGTACAGCAATGTTAAGGTACGGTCTACCTACCGCTGTTAGACGCAACTATTTATCGCAGCGATTAAACGCACAAATTGGTTGACTGGAGTTCTCATCTAACTAGTCTATTTGTTATGAGAAGTCGTATCTTGTCACGTTTATATGATGCGCTTGCAAATCGGATTGCATCTCGGGCAAGTCGCGTGAGTTTTGAGCACCACGAGAAGAATTGCAGCAAAAAGAAAAATATTGGGATTTTCATTGGAAGAGGACGAGGTGTTAATTCAACAATTAGGGAATCATTCGTGAGGAATCGCAAGCTTCTAACATCCATAATGTAGAGGAGGATTTTGAAGAATCAGACGGCAATGAAGGTGATGTGGAAAATGAATAAAGACGCAACAAAAACTCAGAAGTCGAAAAATACACCAACCAAGGAGATACCAAAAACACCATACTGAACTGTCCCTTCGCAACACAAATCGCTTGATACAAAATGTGCCCAAAAGCTATTGCGATTCATCGCTGCGTATAACCGCGGCGATAAACCGTCGCGTTTAAAAGCGATAGATAGACCCTACCTTTAAAACCAAGCAACAATCAATGCAATAGAAGCACGCGAGTTCCCTCAAAGCCAAAAAGTTCAAGGATACGTTCGCGAAAGCTTATAACTACTGTTTCTTGGGACAGGTAAAGTGTATTGTTGGCTGACTTCCTAGAACGTGGTACGACGGATTAATGCAAACGTGTATGGCGAGACCAAAAGAAATTTGAAAATTCTGATTCAATACAAAATGCCCGCTTTTGCTTTCTAACGGCCGCCCGCATGCGGCGGCTCGTACTGTATAACTCACTGAGCAATTCAATTGAAACATTTGTAACTCTAACACAATTCCCACTTAGCGCAGAGTGACTGTCACTTCCATTCCTCCATTTTAGTAATTTTTTAAGAACCTGCGTCCGTTTTCTCCACAATCACCACTTCAAAACGATGGTCCAAAATTGTTTTCGGCGATCGACCATGTTTCGCGGAGACGCGTCAAAACCGTCGGTCCCGACTACGACTGTGTTGGGTCATTAGGTCAAGTCTAAAAGGCGCCAGCGCAACCTAAATAATCTGATACCAAGCCCTACCATAGTTCAGGATCTACATTTCTTGCTTCTAATGCTTCATGTACCCCTTCTGTCCAACTTTGTCGGGGTCTTCCCCTTTTTCTTTTGTACGGGAGAATCCAGCTCACTGTTTTCTTCGGAAGGCGTGTGTCGTTTATTCTCTGCACGTGGCCAGGTTAGTTGTTGCGTCTGAATCTCTTATATTATGTCCGTTTCTACTTCCATTCTTTCTCTAATTGTTTCGTTTCTCAATCTATCGCATTTTGATACTCTCGCTGATCTTTTCCAAAAATCCATCTCTGGGCTCTTAATCTATTTGCTGTGTTTTTATTGATTTGTCACACCTCAGCTCCATAAGTAGTGTTTGTTTTTGCGATGGTGTTGTATATCATATGTTTAGTGTTTTTATTTATACTTTTGCTCCGTAGTACCGAATTCAGTATATCAATTGCTTGCTTTCCATTCGTCATTCTTTCTGTTATTGCTTCTCCATATATTCCATTTTTGTCTATTTTCACCCCTAAATATGTGTAGTTATAATTTCTGACTTATCCACCCCTATTAACAAATATTGTGTCTTGTTAAAATTTATGTCCAAACCCCACCGTGTGTATTCTTCCTGCAGTTTCCTGGTCATATCTAAAATGTCATCGTAGTTCTGTGCTATGATCACCTCGTCGTCCGCAAAGTGTAGTGAGTACAGTGTTGTATCATCATCCACTAGTAGTCCCATTCGATTACATTTTCCTCTCCATATTTTTAGAGTTTGGTCAATGTATATTTTAACTAGGGTAGGAGATATCGTACAAACCTGTCTCAGACCCTTAGTTACTTTGAATATACTTGTTAGGTTTTGCCCAATTGTTATTCTTGATATTTGGTTCGTGTACAATTCCCGAACCGCTCTTATTAATACACTGCTAATTTTTGCGTTTTTTAATGTTTCCTAAAGTTTTTTCTGAGGAATGCTGTCATAGGCTCTGTAAGGTTCGCGAACACCTAATAGTTCTCCCTATCTGTGGCCATTATTTTTTGTACTATTTGTGACAGGCAAAATACATTATCAGTAAATGATCGCCTTTACATTTTTGTTCCTATTTTAAGTTATTTTTTTTCTCACCATTCTTCTAACTTTATTTCATTGTTCTTTATATGCTTCTTTATCATTTTCTGAATTCATGTCGAACCATTAGGGCTTCTTCCGCTATAATGATGTTCTCTGTTCTTCTGTTGTTTTGTGCCTTTTTCCTTATGTGTCCTATCGCTTCTTTCGCAGCTAGGTGGATGGATTCTACTATGAGGGTATATAGCTGTCCAGTCGTACTTTGTTCGTTTTCCACTAACCTCGGGTTTAGTCTTTGTTTATATAAGTAAGAGGTACTTTCGTTATCTAAGCTTTCGACGTTATATCTTTCGGTACTTTCTATATTTTTCGACCTTTTGATGTTCTTGGTTCGTTTCGTAGACTATATGAAGAAAACACTATCTTGGGTTCTGTCAAGTAATGATCACTACCTCATTCAGTCCCCCTTCTTAGTAAAGACGCTTGAGAGACTTTGTGCCAGAGAAATCTGGGAGAAGGTGCTCGTTTCACACCCACTGCACCTAAACCCACATGCTTACATCCCAGGGAGATCTACTGAATCGGCGCTACATGCTGTAGTGAATCGAATTGAGAGATCGCTAGATAATAAAATGTCTACTATGGGAGTTTTCATTGATATTGAAGGAGTCTTTGACGAGGCTACCTTTGAAAATATTATCTCTGCCTTACGTAGACATGGAGTTGCACCTACTCCCTGTGAGTGGATAGAGCACATGCATAGGATGAGAGCAGTGCAATTTAATATAGGAGACAGCTCTAAAGCTGTCCACAAGGTGGGATTCTGTCTCCACTGTTGTGGAATACAGAGGTGGACAGCCTTCTAAGCTCATTCAATGATGCTAGGTTCTATACCATTGGATATGCGGATGACATTGCCATCCTCACCACATGGAAATTTGAGGGCACGTTCTCCATCTTAATGCAGACAGTTCTCCAAATATGGGCAAAATGGTGTAGTGATCTGCCCCTCTCTGCCAATCCCTTGAAAACAGAAATACCTGGGAGTTATTTTTGACAAATACCTGAATTGGGAGAAACCCATAAGTGTCCGTGGCACACAGCAGGCATAGGACGCAGACATACCCGCATCCTGGATGAGGCAGTCGTCAAGACCCCTCTTCTAGACGCAATGGTAGACTCCCACTCCCTCCACAATATGCCTTCAATAGACACTTCAGTGTTTATGCCAATGCTGAGCCAACCCAGAATACGGACATATCCATCTTTACCGACGGATCTAAAACAAGGCATGAAACGAGTGCTGAAGTCTTCTCCAATGACCTTAACCTACGCCACACTATACCACTAGACAAATATGTTACTGTCTTCCAAGAGGTGGTAGTGTTAATAATGCATGTTGCAAAGGCAATTCTTGAACGGCAGGTCAAGAACCAACGTATTGGTATCTACAGTGACAGCAGAGTCGTTTTACTAGCCCTGGGTAGTTACAAAATTACCTCAAGAGTGGTAGTGCAGTGGCGTGAAGCGCTCGACGATATCTCAAAAGATAATATCATTTCTCGTATATAGGTGAAAAGACATGACGGAAAGTACGACAATGAAGAGGCTGATGAAATTGCGAGACCGGCCCAGAACCCGTTATCCCTATATCCCTGAGGACATTAAGCTTTCTGCTATACCAAGAAACCCTAAAAAACTTTATATGAAGATGGGTAAACACCGAAGGTTGTCGTCATGCAAGGGCTGCAACTAGTGCACCCTCGCCAAAGACAGCGAAATTATGTGGGCGAGTAGTTCTAGGTATCTTATCTGGACACTGCACCCTAAAACATCACATGCACAGGATGGGACTGGCGGATAGCCCAAACTGTCGAGGATGCAACGGGGATAACGAGACGGCAGAACACGTCCTGTGTCACTGCCCAGCTCTCGCAATAATCAGAGAATCCATGTTGGCACCCTTTTGGCCCGATATGGCCGAAATCAACAACACCCCAGTTGCGGATGTCCTCAAGTACATCCAAAGGATTGGATGGCTTGTGTGATACCCAACTTGGGGAGCTGCTGCGGAGGCAGCACAATGGGCCCACCTTTGTGGCCTAAGTGCACGTGAGGTAACTCATCCTCCCAAAATCTACAATGATAATCACAGCCTCCCTGAACAGTCTTACATCCTGGACTCTTAAGTGAGAGTACTTCTGAGTAATAATATAGTCTATAACAGACTCTCTGTTTCCTGTTTTGTCCTCCCAAGTGTATTTATGAATGTCTTTATGCTCAAAGAATCCTTTATTTATTCTAAGGTGGTCTTGCTCACAAACATCTATTAGTCTTTGCCCATTACTGTTACTAACGCCTTCGCCAAAACTTCCAAAAACCCACTATCTTATCATTAAAATTCCTTCCTATTCTAGCATTTATGTCTCCTACTAATATTAGTTCTCTGTTGTCTTGTACTTCGTTTATTGTGTCATTTAATATATTGTAGAATTCGTCCTTTTCGGTTTTTGGTTCATCTTGGTTCGGGCCATATGCTGAACAAGGGTTAGCGTTCGTAAACTTATTTCCAGATCAACTCTTAGTATTCTTTCTGTAATTGTTTCTAAGTTCTTTATGTGTTTTGTGTACTTTTCTTTCGCCATTGTAGATACTCCTTTCTTCGCTCTATTTTGTTTTGGCAAGCACATAATGTCTGTATTATTCTCTATCCTCCGTCCCTTCTTTTTTGTTTCAGTAAGGATAACTGCATCTATATTTCTTTCCTCCAACACTTCTGCTCCTTCAATCATTTTGTTTGAGATTCTCTGTATATTCCATGTTCCTATTATCTTTGTCCATTTTTCGAAGCTTATGTCGTTTCCTGTTTAATCCGTCCGATTTCCGAGGCTTTGCTTTTGGGTTTTTAACCATTTAGTTACTACCCTTTTCATAAATAAATAAGTTATACTACACCTGTATTTCGTGAGAAAGTGATAGAAGTTTTCAAACGATCACGACCTACAATGGTATTTATTATACAGAATGTTAATAAATAATGCCGACAAACTGTTGAGATAGATTCAGGACATCAAACAGACGAAACAATTCATGTGAACAACGTGAATTCAATAATTTTCTTTACGAAGTTAACTCATTCGGGTGAGAATTTTTCTTTCACTATTTGGAGATTACTTTAGTAATATATGTATTGAAATTTTTAAGATCAGTTAGTTTGCTAATACATTATGCTTATTTTGATAATGTTTCGTTTTAGTTACAGCACTTCTGAATTTCAACAGTCGGTGTATAATATTTACAACGCTTTTTAAAGAATTAAATCTTTTCTAAAGGTCCTAACGGGATCAATCGTGTTATTCTAGAATTAGGAAATTCCTATTCATCCTTCTAAAATTGTAATACCCTTTTTTATAAATAAATTGCTGTTTAAATTTGAACACTCCTCGTATATTAACAAAATGATATCCGCTTGTTCCTATGTTTGCAGTCCAGACAAATGTTTCCACTTTTATGTCTTATATTTGATGGATGGTGTTTGTGAACACTTTGTATATCATACTTTCTGGATTTACAATGCAAGTAGCAAAGAAATATTACAATTGGAAACCGCTAAAATTGGATGTCCTGTAATAAAAACAGTTCCTTTACTCCTAATTCAAAAAATACCAAATGAAATCTGTTTCTGAATCCTTGAAAAATATACTTGTTTAGTTTCTTCTTCTTAGAGTGCTTTATCTCTTACGAGACCTAGCGATCTTCTCTCCTATGCCAGTGTTGCGCGTTTTTAGAGTGTCACAGACATAGAGGACCTACACTTTAACGTGGGCTTCGAACCACGGGAAGTGTAAATACTTCTACTCTAGAGAAGATTTACTAGGCAGAATACCTCGCTGGTTTGCCAATGCCTTGCGAGGGAGAACGTCCGTTAAGAATCCGATGCTCCGGTGCCGGGAATTGAACCCAGGATCTTCAGCGTAGAAGTCTAACGCGCTAACCTCTAGCCCACGGCCGTCTTGTTTAGTTTAAGCAATGCAATACATACCTGTGTAGAGCTACAGTGTTATGAATTTTTTAGAACCTACAGCACGTGTTTCCAATTCAATTTTTAAGCACCCTAAATAATATCACACCAGCGAATGCTCCAGTATATGATCACATTAAAAAGCATTATCTATAAAAGTTTACATCTGATTCTACTACCTGGATGCTTTATTTTACGAATCCCGTTAATAATATAATGCAATAAAATAGGCTCTCCTTTTTGAAGCTAAAATTATCTTACAACTGTTAACAATATGTGCTTCCGTCGGGACTGCACGGAGGACGGTTAAAAATTTCTTAATTAAATTGCTTCCTGAGTTGTACCGTGTGAGCTGCTGCGTGCGGTCGGATGACATGACGCGAAAATATAACACCAGAGATCAGCGATTTTCTTAACATCTCACCATACACATCTGCATTAATTGCCGTACCACATTCCAGGAAATCGACCAACAACACACTTTTCCTGTGCCAAAAAATAGCAAATATAAGTTTTCGATTCGCGAACGCTTGCTTGAACTTTTTGGCTTTGAGGGAACTTGTATGCTTTCACTGCACATTTATATACGAAATCCAAATCCCATCGCCAGTCACATTGTAATTCATCACCATCAGTTTTGTAACGATGCAGGAAGATCAATGCAAAGGACATTCGTTGGTTTTTGTGAACGTCCGTCAACATCTTTGGTACGTACCTCGCACAAAGTTTGTGATACTGTAGCCTGTTCGCGACAATTTCATACAGTATTGTAAGTGGAATTTGAAGGATATTTGCAGCCATTTTCTAAATCGTGAAACGCCGATCTTCACGAATGTTTTTATTCACTTTTTCACAAGATCATCGTTGACAAGAGAAGGTCTCTCACATGTCGCTAGCTCATCAACCACTAAAGCAGCTCCACAAAGTACCAACTTTTGACTACGCCCGTCATTCAGCGGGAATATTGAAACGGTCCTTAGTTTCCGAATAAGCCTCGAATAGCGATCAAATTTAATATGACACATTATGAAAGTACTTACGTTCGTTAATGGCAGTGTAATGCTACACTGATACTTTAATAAAAAATAATATTAATTTACAACAATGAGCAAGATTGATTACACAAATATTCAAATACGGTCCACTTTTACAATCCAACCTTGCCATCTTCCCTTTTTATTATGCGTGTTTTTTATCTTCCTGCTGAAGTTTCGGTTACTTGGAAAATAATTATTCTCCCATTTCTTCTCCATCTTAATGAACACCGGCTTTCAGTCGGGCAATTCATTATCTTTAATACTATTTAAGTCCTCTGTAGAAATATTAATTATTTCAAACAGGTTTCATTTTACGAAAAACAATTTAACAGGGTGCAGAGGTGCGATTATATCTCCAGTATAAATTGAAATATTTTCATGCAATTTTTCTAGTACCCAATGCTTACAAATAATTACATATCATATATCATAAAGTTCCATACCATCACAATAACTGCTGGGACAACCCCATTTAGTGCATGAGAATATGAAATGTTTTGCAGGAATTAACTTAACTCTAGTATTCATAAAAAGTAGCTGATCCAGTGGGCTACCATTCACGCTTTTTTTATAAATTAAATAAATTTACTGTGTATATGTAAGACTTGCTCTTAATAAAATATGGCTTCGTTTTAAAGAAAAATTCCATACTCTCGTGTTCTTTCGTAATTATAAGTTTTTCAGATGGTGGAAAGTATATTTGAACAGAGACATTACGACTGAGGGTTACTTTTACAACTGTGACCAATTCAAAGCAAAACCTAACTTCTATACACATCTTTACGGAATTGAGTGTAATATAAAGAATGAAATACACATAATTGTGGTTTCAAGCTAATTTTTCTGAATAAGGTGAGATGATACAATTACTAGTGGTGTAACTACAATTATTCTGTAACTGGCACGAGTGTACCAGGAATCCTTATTAATAAAGGTTTTCAACAGAGCAAAGAGGAAAATTATTTTATAAATATTTTTGTTTTATGCACACGGTACCAATTCTAGAGGCGTTACATTTTTGTTGATATTGCTTATTGTTTAGTTTTTTAGTACAAACATTCCTGGGGCTACATGCTCCGATGTTTATTAATTTCAAGACTGATTTGTTTGTTTTACTTGCTAATTACCTTAAGCGAGACTTAATGCGTATCATAGGAAATCTTTAAGTTTTCAAATCATTATTGTTCCGTATTTCATTTTCATAAATTATTTAACAAGGTAATTGGATGCATAATAATCACGTATATATTGTACAGCAAGAATTCGTTAAGTCGAAAATATACAGCCCTAATACAAACGCACGAATATACGCCTTACATAATGGACTCATTTAGGCCTAGCTTCTGTTAACGCGGGGTTTGTTGGAGTACAAAAATTGAGACATGTGGAAGGTTTACGGAGGTAATATATATATTGCTGTGTTATACCTCTTTATTTTTAAGCACGAAATATAATAAAAATCTTCTTGAGCAAATATAAAACAAGGGCGGTTAAACCTAAACATTGGGCGCCTATTAAACTGCATAACTTTAATCAAGATAACTCACGCTATCTGAGAATCCGATAATAAATAAATAAATCAATACAATGTTTAGCTATCATATAAATGAAATAAACTTTGCACCCACCTGTATGAAATAATCTAAGGCTCGCTGTTATAATTGAAGCAAACTGTGCAGTTTTGAACATTAGGGAACAAGGTAAACACAGAAAGACACAGGAAATGCAAGAAAATTTGAACATTCCGACATTCATTTATAAAATGCAATTCAGCATTATGAGTGCTTTCTTAAATAACCAAAAACAAATTAACAACTAAGTTTATTAATGAATAATAGACAGTACTTTAAACCATCAAATAGCAATTTTTTATTCTTTATAATATTTGTTTGTATAAATAAATAAAATCCACTTTCTTTTACTCTTAAATGGATGGAATTACTTCGGCCGTTGGTAGAAATCCACGCAGCCTTGAAATTTTAAAACTGCACAGGTTGGGCGCGCAAACAGGCGACCTCGGTCTCGCGCTCAACTAGCGCAAATGTTTTTGAACAAATTGTAGCAGTAAAACGTTCTTTAATTAATCCAAATCTTGGCCAACAAGTAAATAAATTAATGTTATATTAAGAAGTGACTTGAGGTAAAAACAATTTAATGGAATTTTTTAATTAATATCTATATAACGTAGCACTTTGTTTGTTTTACTATTTAGCACTGATGCTTATTCTTGTTAATTTTGTAGATGTATAATCAACTCGAAGATGATAAAATTTTCTCGGTGGTCGAACCAATTTTATTTATCAATACGCAACAGAATGACGATAAGCAAACCATTCGAATAACGATAGACGCTATCTTCTAAATACGACGAAATTCGAATTTTTTTCTCAGATCTTTTGCAAAATCTCTTAAACACTTCAAATATGTTCTCAAACATTAACACTTTTATTTTGTCTCAATAACACTTCATTACAAGCACTAAATACAAATTTTTGGGGAACTACATAAAAGCGTGTGTTCAGCTTGGTGGAAAAGAAGCAACTAGCAACTATTCTTACAAGCAAAACTAAAATTTTTAAGCCCGTTGCCAAGGAAACAGCGCAGAAATACAAAAATATGAACGCGACTCACACAGAATTAGCCAATCAGGGCTAAGCATATTTTTTTTATTAGCCCGCAGTATCCCATTGTTGGGCATGGGCCTCCCCCATAAGGGGGGTTGTTGATCTACTCTCCCATAGTGATCCTAAGCATATATTGACCAAAATTTTACAAGAACTTATAAATTACAATAACTTTCTTATAAATAAATTTCCATCAAAATAAAAAACTCAACTCAGTCGTGTTACACATAAAAATGAACATTTTGATACCTCACTTAGCATTCGTTCGATAATGCATTTAGAAATTCACAAATATGTTTACATTACTTTTCAAATAAATTCATTAAAATTAAATTAAATGTTGATTAATCTTATAGCTTATTTACGTACACTATCACATTACTATAAACATATTTTTCCCAAAAGAAAAATTGAAGTTCAACTAAATTACAAATTGGTATGTAGCTGTCAAAATGATTACAATTTTACTTATATTTATTTCATTAAGTACAGCTCAAGAATGCACAAATAAGACGGAAAAGTTTCCTACACGCCTTTATAAACATGACTATGATCAAATTAGAACAACCAGAGGACCTAGAATCCAAGTCTGCACATCTTTGCGATAACCACTTATCCACGGAAACTACTAAATTCTTACGTATTTTATCTAAATGTGGTTAAACAATCTATTTTTGCACATGGAAGCTTAATATAGCGTTACTAAATTTAGAAATAAGTTAAGTTACCTTCATTAGAGCCTGTTGTAACACAGCAATGCATACATATTTTTTTTTATATCCAGATCCATAAGTAATGCTTGGCGTTGTAGCGCTGTTTTATAAATTCAATAGGCCCAAATTTCTTTCACGGACGTAGAGGTTTTTACTAATACCTGCATTATGCTTTCCAAATACAAAGACATAGAGGACCTACGGCTTAACAGGAGCTCAAAATCACAGGAAGCATAGTCACTCCTTCAGAGAAGATTTAATAAGCAGACATCTCGCTGACTTGACATTGTCTTGCGAGAGAACGAAGCCATTGAAAATCTAATTTTCCGGTGCTAGCATTTGAAATCCGGACCTCCAACGTAGCCTAACGTGTTGATCTGTAGCCGTCGGCCGCCTTTTGCAATAACGTCTATAATTTTGCCTTAACCGATGGCCAAAAAATCAAACGATATTTACCAAACTAATTTACTTTTAAATTTAAGGCAACATTGAAACTGAAATTGTTTCTTAATTATACTTTTAGCTTGTGTTTATTTTTGGCTGTACCTAAATAATATTTAGTAGAGAACACATTAAATTTTCAATTTGCGGTTATACAGCAAAAATGCTCGTTTAGGAACAATCCGCTAACTACGAACGCAGCGCAGTTCGAAATTTTGAACATTGAACAATGAATATTTCAGTACCGTAATTAGCGTTCCCTGTTTTTCATTCTTGCGTGACAATTGCACGCAATATGCTGTTTTTGAGATTTTAATTTGTAAAGCACAACTCATAAATTTACTGTCTAATTTCTACTTCAATTCGTCACTTTTTTATTAACAATAAATAAGTAGACCAATGTCCTAATTGTAAACAGAAAATAATGAACCACTAGGATTAGAACATGAAAGGTTATCGCTATTTCATAACATCTAAAACAAATATTTGTATAATGAAAATTTATAGGATCATTGAAAAGCTCAACCAACAACGTTCTAAGTGTAAAATTATGAAGCGAATACTCTTCCAAATGTAATAGTATATTAAAGAACTAGTTTCATAAGGCCTTTTCTTAACGAGTCCAAGTTTGAAAAACGAGACGCGAAGCGTCGAGTTTTTCAACGGACGAGTGCGACAAGTGGTCTTATGAAACGTGTTCTTTATACTATTTTTTCTATTGAGGAAGTTTAAGAGTATTTTAAATAAATTTATGTAGAAAATTTT
>JABXWE010005187.1:0-28305 GCA_014611495.1 Limonius californicus
CCAATAGATCGAAGGATAATTTCCGGAAAAATTTCGTTTATGCAAGTACGAATTCTCTCTTGCATATTTTCAATAGTTGTTGGTTCAACGATGTACACCTGGGATTTTACATACCCCCAGAGAAAAAAATCCAGTGGTGTCATATCAGGTGACCTAGGTGGCCAACCAACTGGTCCTCCACGACCAATCCAACGGTTCTCGTATCAATTATTTAAAAACTCCCTAACTGGAAGGGCATAATGTGCTGGAACGCCATCTTGCTGCCACCACAAATTATTTCTGATATTTTGTGGGAGTTCATTTAGATGATTTTGAATTTCATTTTCTAATAAATTGAGGTAATTCTCTCCATTTAGTCTATTAATAAATATTGGCCCAACAATGTGCTGTCCTATAATTCCACACCACACGTTTAAACTCCATCGATGTTGACAACGTCGCTCACGGGTCCAGTGTGGATTTACATTATCGTAATAATGCATATTATGTCTTACAACAACAGCATCATTTCGAAAACTTGCTTCGTCCGAAAATAAAACGTTGTTACAAAAGTTTCCATTTTGTCCTATCTGTTGTAAACCCCACTGTGCAAAATTAATTCTTAACAGAAAATCATTTTCGGTTAATTCTTGGTGAAGAATCATTTTGAACGGGTGAAATTTATTTTTTTTTTATTATCCTCCAGACCGAAGTATGCGATATTCCAACCAAATTTGCAATCTCCCTAGTACTGACATGGGGATTCTCAATAATGTGTACCATTAGGTAACTGGTTTTCCTTGTCATCATTGCAAGCAGGTGGGTTTGCATGTACCGGTTTCTTATAATCCACAGTTCCCGTTTCACGCGTTCTCTCCAATAATTTAGTAAATGTTCGATGTTCAGGGTGCCTTCTGTTTGGATATTTATTTCTGTACAATCTGGCTGCTTCATAAGGATCTTCATCTGCTTTTCCAAATATTAGGAGCATATCAATTAACTCGTCTCTCGTACAACTTAACGGCGTTTTAAAAACGTATCAATTAATTTTAAATTAACAATTATAATCTTCAATAATACAATTTGACAACTAAATTGCATTGAGTGACGTTTGACTACTAGATTAAAGTTTAATTGTTTCTTTTGTGTCTACCGCTACTTGATATTGGACAAAAATAACATCGAGTGTAAAACATTGATGCGCTACTAGATTAAAATGTTAGTTTGCTTTTTGATAGGGAAAGAAATGAATTTTTAAGAAAAACGAAATACTATCGTAAAAAGAATGTTTTTAGGATCTCAATAATAAAAAAAAAATGATGGCATTCCATTTAAAAAAAAAGTTGAAAGTCGCCATTTTGAAATAATTCGTCCAATAGAAAATCTGATATCACCATCGTGTAGAGAATGTCCTGAAAGATATTACTGCCAAATATTTTGAAAGTAGTACCCATAGTGTGGCTAAAAAAAAATAAGGCGCTTACTCTGAAACAGGCTGTATATCCAAGATATTCATAATTATTTAAAAATTTCTTCGACACTGATTCAATTAAAAATTGTTTGCACATTTAAATTTCGCATTCAATTTAGAGAAAAAGACTGCTTGTGCTTGTGGTAAATTAGCATTATTAATATTAGCCCGCAGCATTTCATTGTTAAGCACGGGCATCCCCATATTCTTAACAAATTCAGTTGTAGTTATTAAAATTAGCATTAAACTTAGACAAATGTGTGCACCATGAATTTGATGTTATAAACAAAAACTACTTAGTTGACATATTTTTCTTACATTAAATATGGGATATATCCAATATTATCAATTAAAAAAAACAACTAATATATTTTTCCCTGAAATCATTTTCATTAAATAAATCCATCGGTCAATAAATACATCTTAAATATCATCAATTAAAAAAAATTATCTTTAAGGAATGATTCTTTTAATAAATATATCTTTCAAATATTTTATTTTTGATGATTAAAATTGCCTTGAAAAGGTAAAATGGTCTTCCATGATAAGTAACTATTGTAAGCCTAACCTTTTTCTCTTGAACACTGATCTCAGTAGCCTGAGTTTGCCCAGATTCTTCGGAGTTGGTAGAAGTGGGCGAGTGAGACGCATTGTCGAGCATACTCTTGGGCCCCCTGTCGAAGGTGCAAGCGTCTGATATTGCCTTCAGGAGGTCTTCGTCTTCACCCGATCGCCAACCAAGCCAGCCCACCTCTGGCTGGCTACACCTTGCTATAACCGCTCCATTTCCTGGATGTCTGTTGACAAATAGTTATCAGAACTTTTTAAAATAACAACCAAAAAGAATTTGTACTATAAATTTTTACTCAGTGTGTATTTTTAAAGATTATTACTTTTATTGTTGTTAAATACCTCCACACAACCGTTGGAATTCTGCGAGAGCTCCGAAATTTTGCAACAGTTTCTAGTGTTTCGTCTGTGATGCAAGCTGGCACCAGCAGCTGGGGAGGGTAGCTGGGACAAAGCTTGTAGTGTTTGTTGACTGAACTTATTCTCCATGCCCCATGTAAATCGAATTTTAATCGTTCCACCTATTAAAAGAGAACGAATATGTATTAGTCCACATCCTGATTCATGAAAAGGTTGCAGTAATTTCAAATTGGATTGTGTTGAGGTTAAATTAGGCAAGCTTACATTCAAAAAGTATAGATCAAGATTGAGTTACTTTCCAACAGCACTAAATTTAAGTGCTTCGAGTTACAGATTAACGAAGGTTGAGTTGGCACATTTATAGTAAGTTAAAGTTGGATACTTCGTAGGGGAATCCCAAATATATGTCCTATGTGATATACCGTGAGATCGAATAAGCTTGTCCAAAAAAAACTACCTTCTAAGTAGTTATCAATGTTTCTTTCTAGTGTGATATTAGCCACACTGCGCAATACGTTTGTTCCGTTGTTTGTTTATGATTGTTCCGTGTGTTTACGTTTCTTAATTTCACTTTATATTCTTGGACGCTGTTATTATTATACAAATAGTATTTTTCAATACTAATTAAGGATTGTTAAACGAAGTTTACAGTAAGTATAGTGTTTCCAATTAATTGAAAACATTAATAATTGTTTGTAAATTTAAGGTTATGTATTCCGTTGAACACAACAAGTTTATTATTGAATCTTATTTCCGCAATGGCCAATGCAATGAAAATGATGGTAAATGGGAATATTCAGTAAATTTGTGTGTAGATGAATTCGTTAATCGTTTCCCCGACGTCGACTTTGATTACGATAATCTGAGCAGGCATGTAAAGTGCATCGTACATCGTTTCCAAAGAACGGGTAGTGTTGATACACAAAAATCTCCTAGAAGACCAGCCCTTTTAACTCAGGACACATTAGAGGATATACAGACACGTATCGAACGCAGCCCTAAAATACCATTACGACAGTTAGCGCAACAAACAGGTGTACTTTGTAAACTATAAATTTTTGCATATAAAATTTATTATAATTTGTAATTGCAGGGTTAAGCTATGGAACGTGTCAAAAGACAGTAAGACGAAAACTGCATTTACACCCATATAAAATTTCAGTAATGCAAGAATTACTTCGTCCCGATTATGAAAAATGTGTGCAGTTCTGCAACTGGTTTAACCAAAATTTAAATAACGATGAAATACTGGATTCACGTTTCTTTTCAGACGAAGCCTGGTTCCATCTCACCGGTTACGCGAATAAACAAAATTACAGGATGTGGTCTGCAGAGGCCCCTGGTGAATTTTTACAAACTCCACTGCATCCGATAAAGATTGGCGTGTGGATTGCCATCTCCAGAAGACGCATAATTGGTCCCATTTTTTTTTAAGATACCGTAATGGCTGACCGCTACATCAGAATTCTAAACACATTTATAAATCAGCTTCAGGATGATGAATTACGTCAGGGATATTTTCAGCAGGATAATGCACCTGCACATACAGCCCTTCGAACAAATCAATATATACAACAATTTTATGACGATCGTATCATTGCATTCCCCCACGGTCACCCGATTTGACACCCCTGGATTATTTTCTTTTTGGGCATTTAAAGAACACGATATATCAGACCCCCATGCACACACTTGAGCAACTGAAGGATGCTATTACTGCCGCTACTGCAAATATAACTGTGCAACAGCTACAAAATGTTTTTAACAGCATGAAAAGAAGAGTAGGGTGCTGTATCAACAATAATGGGGCTCATTTCGAACATGAACTGTAATTACTAATTTTGTTAATTTATTTTTGTAACATTTAATATTCTAATTAGTTAATAAAACAAATAATGTTCTAATTAATTCCATTATTAACCGTAATTAAAACTGATTGCAAATAACTTTTTATTTTCATAATTATTTTTCTCTGTTGAATCTACCAGAAATTGCTAACTTCATTTCATACATGATAGTACCATGACAGGTGGATGTAAAGATTGATATACTCTCTGTAGAAAGTAGTTTTTTTCGGACAACCTTTCTTGATCTCCCGGTATGTACAGTATATTGTATTTATACTTAGAGCAGGTATCGAGTGTATGGGGTAAGTTTGCAACCAATTTAAATTTTAAGTTCAACTATAATTGAGGTAAAAAAATACTACTATGACTGAGACACTGTATGGCATTAAGGTTAGGTTAGGTTAGTGTTATATTTGTTTCAGTTACTTCAAGTGAAGTTTAGATTAACCACGTCATATATATATTTTATGACGTCACAACCTTGTATGTGTATATTTACATTGAAACAGTTTAAAGTGGAACAACAAACAAACGACCTAACCTCAAATATTTACATTTTAATTTAATATAAAGCAAGTAGAAACCACAGCAGCTAATAATTATTAAAATAAAAACATACTTTAGTTGTAGAAGTTAATATTACCTCTCTGACAGCATGTACAGGTAGAAGTGGACCATTATTATTACGTTCGCGTTAGAAATAGGTTATCAAACTTGCGACAAGTTGTTTCGACTGTCTGCTTAAATATTTCGGCATTTTGTAAACGTGTACAAAAATACAATGTAGGTTAGTTCTAATTAGAATTCTTTTTATAGCAGTAAACAAACAAATTATTTACAAGGAGAAAACTACGAACAACCAACCTTCAATGACAGCTGCAATAATTTCTGACAGCAAAGTATAAACATGTTGGATTTAATACCAACGCAACGACACATAACAATACTTCTGCTATAAAATGTAATACATTTGTTAATTATTTAAAAAAAAACCATGGGCTTTGTGGTAACCTACTGTTGCCTACTAAATTTAAAAAATAAATATATAAAGAGAGCAAGATGATTTTTTTTATTTTATGATACCGGCACTGCTGCTCGTTGATCATGTGATCTATGACGTGCATTACTTGATTGGCTGGCACAACTATAACTTTAAGGCCTGTATGACATGGCACAGAATTTTGTACAAAATTCTGTCTGTGGGCATGCGCAAATAGGTGCAAACTACATTGACATCTGTGAGAAAATTGTCAAAATAATCACGTTAGTGTAGATAAGGTAGAAATCTATCAAGGTTTAATAATAATTGTTTATTTTTGTTTACATAACCTCGAATGTTGTTTATCTTTTCGTGGCTTGTATTATTTTTGCGTTTTCGGGAAGATTTTTGTTGTTTATAAGTTACATAAAGATTGTATAGAATGGCTAGCAGTAAGAGATTTTAGGTGGTACACGTGGTAAAACATTTACGTCTTTGCCCTTTGTGATCATTGATGAACACTAGAAAGTGCTCGTTTGCGCATCGATTTGACGTTGTTTCTAAACAAAATTCTGTGGACTTTAGAGCACGAACTACAGAATTTTGTACAAAATTCTGTGCCGTGTCATACAGGCTAATCTAACTAAAATAGTATATTCTTCAACGAGTGTAGAATGAAAATGAAAATTCTGTCACGAGCCAAAGGCGAGTGACAGAATCATCCGAGTGATTAATAGCTATTCTACACGAGTGGGAGACTATACTTTCTCTACGACTATTTCATAGGAAGTTACAATTTTTGGTCCGAATCAGTATAATAAAAATTTTGCTTTAGATGGAGGTATATCGGTTCACTAGCCACAACCATTTTACTGTTACTGCATAAACGCCGTGTACACCATTGTGTACTGTTTCTGCGATTTTTTCGGCAGTAAATTAATACACATCGTTTTCGCGGTTTCCGTTATTTCTGGTGGCGTACACATTTCAGCGTTTTCGCTGTCTGAATTATTCATACCAAGTTCTTACTGTATTTATGATTACGAAAATTTAAAACTATTTTTGACAGTTACTTCAAAAACAAGTGGGAGATTCCAAGCGCTAACATGCCACGCCCACTAGCTTCCGGTTCCGCAATTTATCGTTGGATTCTGATACAGAATCCCACCGAAATAGAGAATAGAATCCAACGGAAATGGAGAATATCTATCATCCTTCAATTGAAAAGGTATATGTAACGAATACATTATATTATAGTCGTAGAGAAAGTATTTTTTTAGCATGAAAACTACACATATTTACGGCTGCACCTAGGTATAGCAAAATTGCACCGGAATAAAACAGCCTTACAGTGATGTACCTACCATAAATCTTTTAACTTAAAATTGTAATTTGAAGAATTCTTAAATGTCTACTACTAAGCACTATACAGACTGTCTATTATAAAAGAATGATAAGACGTAGGTCGGTTAAATGGACAAAAATTGCCTACTTCGGAGAATAGTTTAAACCTGTTTTTGTTTCTCCATAAGCGCATTTGACTAATTTTTTTGAAATAAAATAATTCGCTTAGTAATAAAAATATAAACACTTTTAACAAAAAAGTTGTAGATAATTGTTAGCAGTATTCCCAAAATAATATTTTTGACCTTATCATTTTTATCTTTCGACAGATACAGCACAAGCTTTTAAAATGAGATACGTATCTGATTATCTTACGGTTTTCTATATTTAATGATATAAAAATTGGTATGTATGTTTTTTTAATAAAAACAAGTGTAACAGATTTACGGAAAGTAAACAATCAAAGAAAATATTCAAAAGACCACTCCGAAAATGTTAAAATATATTTCAATTCCATATTTCGGTGATATATCGGAGAAAATTGCTAGAACTGTAATCAAAACAAGTACAATTAAAGTAATTTATAAAACAACAGAAAACACTTTCAACCCCTTAGTCAACGCAAAAGATAGAACTAACGATTTGTTAAAATCAGGTATTTACAAATTAAACTGTTTACAGTGTAATTACAAATGTTTACAATTTTAAATGCTTTTGAAAATGACATGTAAATGTCACAATACTATAAAGCACAAAAATTAAATAAATCCTGTTGAAATTGGGTCTATTATTATTATTAAAATATAAACATAATATCCACCTAATACTTCAAAGGTAACAACCACATAAATATTTATTATTTTGACACAAGTTGTAGATTAACAATTGCTTGAAAATTATGTTTACTTATCCTTCTGCTTTGGTTATTAACAAAAGCGTTTCTCTTAGACATATTCTTAGCATTTAAAAGTAATCTTTAATATTGTAGAAGATAGAAAAATTAACTATTAACTGAAGTAAAAATCAGATATGCATTCCATTTACAAAATGAAAGTTGACAATTTCTAAAATATTCTTGTAACATATATCTACAACTTTTTCCTTAAGGCCTGTATGACACAGCACAAAACTTTGTTCAAATTATTTTTACAAAATTCTGTGCTGTGTCATACAGCAAAATTTTGTTCAGAAATAACGTCAAATCGATGCGCAAACGAGCACTTTCTAGTGTTCATCAATGATCATAGAGGGCAAAGACGTAAATATTTTACCACTTGTACCTTCTAAAATCTCTCAATGCTAGCCATTCTACACAAACTTAAAATAACTTATAAATAAAAAAAAAGCCTTCCCGAAAACACAAAAATAATACAAGCCACGAAAAGATAAACAACATTTGAGGTTATGTAAACAAAATAAACAGTTTTTATTAAACTTTTATAGATTTCTACCTTATCTACAATAACATGATTATTTTGACAGTATTCTCACAGATATCTATGTAATTTGCACTTATTTGCGCATGCTCACAGACAGGTTTGTACAAATTTCTATTCCGTGTAATAAGTGTTTTGCAGAATTTTGTACAAAATTCTGTGCCATGTCATACAGGCCTTACACGGAACAGAAATTTGTACAAAATTCTGTGTGTGCATGCGCAAATACGCAAATTACGCTGACATATGTGAGAAAACTGTCAAAATAATCACGTTACTGTAGATAAGGTAGAAATCTATCAAGGTTTAATAAAAATTGTTTACTTTTGTTTACATAACCTCCAATGTTGTTTATCTTTTTGTGGGTTGTAATATTTTTGCGTTTTGAGGAAACTTCTTTTTTTGTTTATAAGTTATACTAAGTTTGTGTAGAATGGCTAGCCTTGAGAGATTTTAGGTGGTACACGTGGTAAAACATTTACGTATGTGCCCTCTGTGATCATTGCTGAACACTAGAAGTGCTTGTTTGCGCATTGATTTGACGTTGTTTCTGAACAAAATTCTGTATACTTTAGAGCACGAGCTACAGAATTTTGTACAAAATTTTAATGTATGACACAGCACAGAATTTTGTAAAAACACTTTGAACAAAATTTTTACAAAGTTCTGTGCCGTGTCAAACAGGCCTAAGAGGGCGGCCTCAGGGATACAGAACCAATAGATGGCGCCGCTATAGAAAAATGTTCTTTCTTTAAGCATATAAATTACTTCCAAACCTCGATATTTTTGTTATATCTATCAATTTTACACTTAACGAACTTCTAACTTTATGTAAAATTTTTACTGGTAGCAATCTCTAACTTTTTTAGAAAATTTGCACAAAACAGCTTTTATATCATACTCCGTGTGGCACCCAAGGGAACACCATTTACAAATATGCAAGCTATATGATTTCCTAATACTAGTTCTAACTTTTGTCTCAACAACCAACCTTACATTTCTTACCATTCCAGTAGTGTATCTGACATATCAGTCGGCTTCTACAAACCTATTGCTAAAGCTACTCGATCTGACTATACGTTTTAAATTCCTAGGACTAATACTTACTTCGCTTCTAAATGTATTTTCATCATAAACTAAATTCCTATTGCACTCCAGCCTTGAGAAAGCATCATCGCCCTTTTCTTTGGTCCAAGCATAGTAGAAGAAAGCAAACAACTCTTCCAGTTGCTTTGGAGGCGCGTAAGTTTTCAGCAAGCGTCCGAACCAGTCCAAACACACTTCGTTGTTATCAAAAGTGCATCTGCATACAAACAAACATAAATCAACGCCTGTTTGGCAATAAGAGAGCAGAATCTTTACCGATAGGTACGGGCATCCTTGCAGCCAATGTGTAGGTAAAACAGATCTCTGTGTTCGGCTATTTCGATCAAACCGAGCGGAACGTGGTGCTGACTCTCACACAGCTGCAGGAACAGCCGATAGTTGGTCAACACCATCAGGCCATCAACGGAATTCCCAAAATGGACCACGGCCTCGCCGTTTAGCAGTATAAACGGCAGGTCGATTTTGGAATTTATATTCGGCAGCTGGTACATTTGGATTGCTTGGACGTGGCATATTGAATTCGGTTGGTCGTTTATATCCATTTTCTGTAAACAACAAGTTATAAAAAAAAAGAAAAATTTAGAGGTAAACTAGTGAAAAATTTACATTATTTTTTTTAAATTGTTTGTCAACAGAAGGTGGGATGAAGCTATTTAGTACAGCAGTGAAAACATACGAGAATACTGGAAAAACGACTTAAGAGATTCACTTAACCGAAACTAAAAGAATTGCAAAGTGTATTTAGAAAAGGAGAAAACATACTGGGGCGCCGGAAAGCACTCGGCTACGGTGTGGAAGATCGAGAGTTCAAATCCCCGACTCGATGATTGGAGGGCGGCCTACCCTATCGCTTTACATAATTGGGTACCTGCGTTAGAATAAACAAGAAGTAATAATGGGGCTGCTTCGGCGTGATGCCCACCATATCACAACGCGTCATGAATTTGCAACGCGACAATTGGGTGTGAGAGCAAGGATACGGAAGCGCTGGCTTTCCGCTTTGCAGGCGAAACTAGTTCATGGGGTGTAGTGTCTCACCATTATTAAGAAACATACAGGACTATATCTTGGCAATGAAACCAATACCCACAACATTCTGTTAGGGCAATCAGAAGCGTATTGTACATCTATAGACTTGGAAGAGACCTTTGGCTGAGTTAATAGGCAGAATCTATGGGAAACGTTATCCAAGAGAAGGGTCAACAGTAAATTAATAAAAGCTATACAGAGTTTATATAAACAGAATATTCACTAGGTAGCTCATAAAAACACTAAATCAGTTAAATTAGAAACTGAAGGTCAAGGCAAGAAGTGCTAAATCCAATTTTGTCCAAGAAATAGTGACAGAATCTAAGCCAAGTTTAAAAAAATTAGAAGTAGGATACAGAAACCTCGAACCAATGAAGATTACAGAACCTGCATTTTCAGATGGCCTTGTAGTTAATAGCAGCACGGAACGAGTTTCAGAAAATAACCTAAACATCTGGAAGAACGCATTCAGCAAGTATTGCATGTAAATAAAAAAAACGTAATGATGACATCCAAGAGGAACTAATAGATATCCGAATTGGAAGAATACAAAATTAAACAAATCTCACAATTTAAATACCTGAGCGACAATACAAAGTAACGAAACAGGATAGAGACGTTAATAAAAAAAAATTGAAAAAGCAATCAAAATATATCATGCAATGAGACAAACGACTGGAAAAAAAATATCAATGAGAACTAAGATGACAATATTTAAGGCAGTTTACAGACCCATTCTAACCTATGGCTGCTAATCATGGTTATTTACAAAGAGTATGAAAAGAGCACCAGTGATGACATACCTAAAAGGAGTGAGGAGTAATGTAAAGGGACAGGATAAGAAATACGAGCCAATATGTGAATATATATAAGAAAAACAGTTAAATTGGTAGGGACATCTACAGCGCATGGAGGAAACACGAATATGGTAAGTACGAACAAGATTAAAACGTGAATGCGGAAAGGCAAGAGAGACGTAAGAGAATGTAGTAGGAAAGGCAATACATAAAAAAAGGCAAATAGCGAATAACGCACGAAGAATAGCTGAAGACAGAATACAATGGAAAAGATTTGTGTACAAAGACCAATGATAATGATCAATAGTCCCGCTACATCGAATGGCAGAAAGGGAATTGATTATTACAATTATTTTGTCAACAGAATATCTGTACACAGCCACATAACACACTGGGATACGAAAAATCTACAGAAACATGGCGAATAATTAAAAATACGCGTAGCAACACCAAACATAAAACAGACATAGAGATAATACCAACAAACCAATGGATACTGCACTATACACAACTACTACAGGAAAGTAGAGAACAATATATGGAAGAAGAAATGGCAGAAAACATAGAACACATAGAACCAGAAATAAACATACAAGATGTTAGGAAAGCTATAAAGGAATCAAAAAACAACAGAGCACCGGGACAGGAAGGAATTAAAACAGAACTATGGAAATATGGAGGAGAAAAATTAATACAAATACTAACAAAGATATTTCAGAAAATTGAAGGAGAACAAATGCCATTAGAGTGGAACACATCATATATTATATCCTCCATATTTAAGGACTGTAGGAATTATCGAGGACTACGCGTTATACCATCTATAGCTAGAATATTTCGTAGAGTAATTAAAAGTAAAATCCAAGAAAATATGGCAGAAATAAGTGAATACCAGCGAAGAACAGTGCGGATTTAAAGGTCGTCGGCCATGCCTGGATAATATTTTCTGTGTACGACAAGTGATAGAAAAACACAAAGAAAAAAACATCAATACACACATGACATTTGTGGATTTAGAAAAAGCGTATGACAACGTCCCGAGAATAATAATTTGGCCCGCGATGCGTAGATTACAGATCCCAGAGAAATTGATTAATATTGTAAAGCAGATGTACAAGAATACAAAGGCAAAAATAAAAATCGGAAAATTAATGACTCAAAACATCGGCACTACTAAAGGACTCAAACAGGAGTGAACAATATCGCCATTATTATTTAATATATACAGGGTGTCCCAAACTTCCTGGGACATAGAGCTACCACGTATTCTAGAGGTCAAAAGAAGTCGATTGGACCCAACTTTGTCATATGCTAAAATGTACCGTTTGCCCGTGAGAGGAGTTCAAAGTTTACTTAAAAAATCACATTTTTGTATGCTGCTCAGAAACGTGTGAACCAATTTTAATGAAATTTGGTACCTGGGCACTTCAAAGGAAGCCACTACTTTCAGTAACGAAAGAAACCCAAAGAAAATTGGAGAAGGGTTAAAACCAGCCCCACCCCTGATAAATTTGTTCAGAATTTTTTTAAGGATGATGATACGATTCTATGTTTTTTTTAAGGTGAAGACTTATTCATTAGCTTCATTTTTTGACTCTTGTAAAAACTCCGTAATTCGTATAGTTTCGAAGAAAAAAAATGTCTACTCAAACACTGATAACCGATATTATTATTGCAGGTTTAATTGTATTACAAAATTTAGTTGGCCGTAGGCACAAAAATAAAACTTTTTTACAACAAATGTTCAATATGACCTCCACCTTCATTGATGCAGAGGTCAACACGACGTAAACAATTGAAATGCACCCTTCTTAAAACATCGTCGTTTTCTCGTAGTGCGTTTACACCATTTTGAATTCTGTCCCACACTTGTTCAGCATTATTAATTTGTACCTCGTATACTTTTGTTTTTAACGCTCCCCATATGAAGAAGTCACAAGGATTTAAATCTGGAGATCGCAGTGGCCATTGAATGGGTGCTTCTTGTCCCCTACCAATCCATCTACCAGCAAATTGTTCATTTAGATATTCTCCTACGGCACGTGCAAGATGAGGTGGTGCACCGTCGTGCATGAAAAACATGTTTTGACGCAAATGAAGGGGCAAGTCTTCTAATAACGCTGGCAAAGTTTCTTGGAGAAAAAGAAGGTAACTAGCGCCATCCAGACGATCAGGCAATCGGAACGGTCCAACCAAAAAATTGTCGATAATTCCGACCCAGACATTAATTTTAAATTCTCGTTGATAATGTCTAGCTTTAACAGCATGTGGATTTTCATCTGCATAAATATGTTCATTGTGTAGGTTTGTCATGCCACGACGCGTAAAACAAGACTCATCAGTAAACAAGATATTAGTGTGGAATCCATCGTCGACTACTCTGCGCTCCCGAATAATTTCTGCAAAATTTAAACGTGATTCGTGGTCAAGTGGCAATAATTCTTGAACTGGCTGGATGTGAAAAGGACGAATTAATTGATCGGCAAGGATCCGACTTACAGTGCTTTTTGGAATCCCAGTTTCACGTTGCAATATTCTGGTACTGATCTCAGGATTGTTATCAATCCTTTGAAGAACTGCTTCTTCCACAATGGGTATTCGGGCTTGTCGAGGTCTTCCAGTGTTAAATCTGGCTGGCTGCAAACTTCCTGTTTCTCGAAGACGACATTCGATACGAACAAAAGTTTTGTGATTTGGAATTCTTCGATTTGGATATCTCTCTTGATACACGCGGACACTCTCACGGCAGTTACCTTGACAGTATCCAAGAACTAATAACATGTCGGTCTGCTCATTGGAAGGGATATCCATATTTGATAGCGGCAAAAATAACAGCAGCAACAACAACAATTAAAGCAGCAACGATGGTTACAATAACAAAAAAGAATACAAAAACAACAAACAGTGAACAATTATTGAAAAGTTTACTGTCAACAATCAACAGAGATGATTATGAATTTGTTTCCTATCAAAATTATCACCTTTGTTTTATTTTTGTGTCTACGGCCAACTAAATTTTGTAATACAATTAAACCTGCAATCATAATATCGGTTATCAGTGTCTGAGTAAACATTTTTTTCTTCGAAACTATACGAATTGCGGAGTTTTTACAAGAGTCAAAAAATGAAGCTAATGAATAAGTCTTCACCTTAAAAAAAAACATAGAATCGTATCATCATCCTTAAAAAAATTCTGAACAAATTTATCAGGGGTGGGGATGGTTTTAACCCTTCTCCAATTTTCTTTGGGTTTCTGAAAGTAGTGGCTTCCTTTGAAGTGCCCAGGTACCAAATTTCATTAAAATTGGTTCACACGTTTCTGAGCAGCATACAAAAATGTGATTTTTTAAGTAAACTTTGAACTCCTCTCACGGGCAAACGGTACATTTTGGTATATGACAAAGTTGGGTCCAATCGACTTCTTTTGACCTCTAGAATACGTGGTAGCTCTATGCCCCAGGAGTTTTGGGACACCCTGTTGTATATAGACAAAGTTTTACAAACATGGAATCATAGATGTATAGGAAAAGGGATAGAGATAGGAAATAAAGAACTTAAATCGTTACTATTTGCGGACGAAAAAGTGATCTTTGCGAAAACGAGAGGATATGGAATACATGATTGAAGAGCTAGAAGAATTTGAAAACGAGGGAATGAAGATAAATTTTGACAAGGCTGAATATATGTGTAGTAAAGAAGAACAAAACGACATGCATATAAGACATCACACCATAAAACACTGCAATACGTTTAAATACCTAGGATCAATCGTAACAAATAATGGCACAGTAGACAATAGGATCAGAATGGGAAAAAAAGCAACAAGAGCGCTGCATGGAATTATATGGAGTAAAATGTTAACAAAAGAAATAAAAAAACACACTTACGAAAGCATTGTACAAGGTATAGTTTTATATAACGGCGAAACGTGGCCTATTATTACAAAAGCTAGGGACAAGATAAGAACTACAGAATTAGATTTCTTGAGGAGAAGCCTGCAAATTACGAAAGAGGCTAAATGGCGCACGGAAAAGATATGGCAGGAAATGGGAATAAAATCATCAATCACTAGAACGTTGAACAACAGAACTTTAAGATGGTATGGACATGTGGAGAGAATGCCGGAAGAGAAGTGGCCCAAAAGTATACTACACTGGGCACCACAAGTAAGACAACGAAGAGGAAGACCATCTCTCAGATGGAAAACACACATAAGTACGATCATGAAAGAGAGATTTAAAAATTGGAGAGTGGGAAAATAGGCAACTATGGAAGCTGAAGACGACAAACCCATAGACGAAAAAGTCGAAAAGAAGAAGATTTTGTCAACAGAAAGCAGCTTATGGCGATTTTATTATTCAATTTAAATCTAATGAACCACATAGAATCCAAGATAAACAAGGCATACATGGAGTTCTTCTAAAGGATAAAATATTGAGACTAGGATAAATAAGAAGAATTATTCAACATTTCAATAACTAGCAAGATCCACAGTCGTTAGAGTGTTAATTTACCAATTTAAATCAATTTTTAACTGAAATAAAGAATTCTATTCGCCTGGTACACCCATTCGAGTCCGTTCCAATTGATAATGCGAAGGCAAAAGATTCCCAATAACAAAAAGTGGGCATTGTAATCTGTATTTTACCCAAAGAATACTTGTTAGATAAATGACCAGTAGGGAAAATGCCCATTTAATGAGCAGATAGATGGGACTATGTTATCCGTTTTGTATGTAAAAATGCGCACCTTACCAATTGTAACAGGCTTTACATATGTATATACAATATACAATAACGAGTTCCTGAAATTGGAACCTTGCTAGAAGATTGGTTACAGTCTCCGAATAACAAGCAAAGAGCCTCAGTTTCTAATCGCGAATAGAGGTTTTCATAATTATTTTTTAATTGTATTTTTGGTGTTTTATAGTTACTGTTGAAATGTCCATAATTACGGTTGTGCGTATTAACTGATAAAATTAATTATTTTGAGTTCAATAATTTTTTCTAA
Source organism: Limonius californicus (assembly GCA_014611495.1). Classification (NCBI taxonomy): domain Eukaryota; kingdom Metazoa; phylum Arthropoda; class Insecta; order Coleoptera; family Elateridae; genus Limonius; species Limonius californicus. Next base: position 15,930 of record JABXWE010005187.1, read on the forward strand.
ACGATTTCGATTGTTGAATGCCATAATTTTTACAGCACTACCACTTGTCTAGCAAGATTCTCGTTACAGAACCCATTCCACATGTAATTGGGTTAATAGAAGAACACTATACTTTATTTAATTGAAAAATTGTTAAAATTACATTAATTAACGCCCTAATAAACTGTAATCCATAAGAATCAATGTAAAATAATATTTAATTGCGAAATACTTCATTTAGAAGTATTCGGCGAAACTGTTTTCCCCGTATGTCATTTCAATTAGATGTACTTTTGTTTCATTTTGAATTTTACAATACCGCAGTTATTCGAACTCATGAACCAAATTCATTTCGAAAATGATATAGAGATCTTCTGCGCGGCGTTTTTTGTTAAATGAGGCTTTCTAGAACACAATGTTCCAAGCAATAACATGACTTAATGCATAAATTTTTGGAAAAAAAATTTTTAATTGGTCCTTATGGTAGGTATATTTTTTGATCTCATGCACATTGCTACAAATATTTTTCTCCACGCACAATATAAGGAGCTCAAGCGAGAAAGAAAGCCCAAAACATTAAAATTAAGCACATCATGCAACATTCTGGGGTTGGAACTACGTCCGGTAGGCAAAATTTGTAGTTAGGGTGTACAATAATCCAAAGAGCTTCAATGCATAGAGACGCGGAAATCCGCGTCCTAGATCTCGCCCAATCAAAACGAACACGTAAACATGCTATTCTACCATTGAAATTAAGATGTATTTGCTTTAAGATTGTGGAATTTAATTTTTACTAAAAATCTCTTTACGTGGCACAAACAGAAAAAAAAATAAAAATGTAAAAGGGAATCTAAAAATCTACAGAGCGTTGAACATGACAACTCAAAACATTTGAAAGATGACTATTTAATTATTTATTACACAGTACGTTTCAAACATAAAGACACGACCTTAGAGGTATGTATTTTGTTATTTACCCTACAGGGTGAATCTGGTAAGCCGAATCAGCTTGACGTCTCAGTTATTTGATGTACTTGAAAAACTATTTTTGGATTGTAATAAGTGTAATAAGTGGCGCCCCCTATATACGGGCACTATGAAAAATATTTTGTGACTATTCCAATGAGAATAAACATTTTTATTTTTTTCAAAAAAATTGAGAGATACAAAGAAAGACCAACACTAAAAGCTTTAATTTATTGAAAAAATATTTTTATAAGCAGTTTCTAAAAATGGTTGAATCTCTTTGGAATAACAAAAAATATTTGTTATTGTTACTATGCGTAGGGGGCATTGCCCATTATAATCTCTCCAAAAATAATTTTTCTAATATTTCAAATAACCGAAATATCAAGCTGATTCGTGTTACCAGACTCACCCTGTATAAACATTATTTTCGATATTATGGTTTAGCACCACGGTCCTTATGTAATTCACATATTAAACTTCCGTATACAATCGGAAATTGGTACACTCCAACTTGGTTCCTTTCCATTACAAAAAATTTAAAAAACAAAGTTATTTTCCTAATAAAAATTATTTTCAGAGTATTTAACAAAATGCAAGTTGATGTAGTTGAAAAAGCAATGTTATTTACGGACAGATGGCGTTTGATACGTGAGTTCCATGGAGGATATGGCTCTAAACCAATATACCAAATTTTTCGTTCTCGTGCAGCTTTTTTTTGAACGCCCAGTATATGATTTCTACAATCTAAGTGCCCTCTTTCTTTAAAAGATGGTATATATCAACATTATGTACCATGAAGCAAACAATTGTAAAAAAATACTTCTATAAATAGTATACAGTGCGTCTTAAAATTGATGTTCGCCATAGAATCTTAAAAATCATAGGAAGTTAAGCGTGGTTAATTAAATGGAAGAAAATATGCACTTTATGAGGCCAATTTCCTGATGTTTATGTTTGTTCGTAACAATACATGAGCTTACTTGCTGTAAACCTAAAAATATATGTACTTTTTTTTCAAAAGTTACGAGACATACCATTAATCGTAAAAAACTTGCCTGTAGGGAATTTGGTAACAACCGAAATTAAGTATATTTTATAGTTTTCTTTTTTCTAATGTTATTGACTGTATAAGTTCACAAACGTGACGTCCTTAAAATTGAAAATATTTAATAATATTTTTAATCTAGCCTGCTCTAGTAAGTGTATTTATAAAAACAAGTGAATACTACCACTGTTGCCGTGAAACATAACAAAAGACATGTTAGTTTATATCGTGGCAACAAGGACAAGATTCCTTTGTTTTAACAACTACTGGAACAAATATTATTAAATAAGTTCAAAGGTTGTAAAATAAATACTACCGACTCATACCATATTAACTTTTTATAGGTCCAGGTTGACGTATCTCAAAAAGTATAAAGTATAGTTGATTGTCAAAGGTTATTTTTAACAACTTTCTCTACACTGCAACCTCCCTTAGTATAGGATAATTAAATTTGATACTTTTGAGAAATTTTGAGCTTGAGCAAATAACGTTCATATTGTTTTTTTGGTTCCGTTCTCTTGTGTTTTTAAATGTATTGCGTGTGAACATTAATAAAGCATTTTTATAATGCACTTTTCAATGACTTACTGAATTTTCGTGGCAAACGGTTAAACTTTTAAACTAGCGTCAGTTTTTCTTATGGACATCCCTCGTATGACTTTGACTAATCCTCCTGTTTTTTCTCAATTCTATTAATGTTAATACTTTTTTAATGATGTCTTGTTTATGTATGGCACCGGGCCTCTCTTAAAAAACAAGTGATTATTGATTGTTATCAAATATAAAGTACGATCAAAAAAAAGTTTTTAATTGCTGTCGCCTTTATACAATACCGGTATATTTTTGATAAACTACTAAACTTCATATAAGCAATATACCCCTTTCTTAAAATAAAAACTGGCATCAACTAATCAAAGTATATTGTTTTCCGAGGGACCACGTTTTTTTTTGTATGCACACCGTATCCAGTTTGTTTTGAATTCAAGGAGAATTGATTAGGTCGATTATTATTAACCACAGAAAAAACATGTTTAAGTAAAAATTCTACAGTTTCAGGCGGTCAGTATTTTAGGGACAAAACAATATGAGCAACTTCCGGTTCAAGCAAAAGGGATTTTTTTATGGAACCCTTGTATTTTTTAGCCAAATTGTGTGATATTTTTTATTTAAAAAACGGAAATGCAACTGTCGACCTAAAGTTAAAAATACGCGGTTTGTTGGCATTTAAAAAATACCGTGTATTATGAGAAAATATACCTACAGCATTTTGAACGGAAACAACGATATAATCGAACCAAAACCTCAATAGTAAGCTTTGAAGCTGAAACCTACTATATACAGGGTGTCCATTATATAAAAAATTGAAAAAGTTTTAAGCAAGGCTGCGAGAAATTTTATTTTGCACTATTTTCAGCGTACCTACAGCGTGTTTGGTCGAACTGGGCAAACCAATGATTTCCAATAGAACAGCAACATTTTGATCAAATTTGTTCGAATTCAATCGCGTGACTGATGATAAAGCTAATTAATTCTAATTTGGTGTTAACTTTGTACTAATGTTTCGTCTTCAGATTTACTTACTCGACATATTATACAGGATGATGCGAATTTTCTCGAAATAACTAAATATTTTTCTAATTTTTATGTAATATTCTCTGGTTTTTGTATTATCTTTGAAGCACTGCTTGAAAGGACTTTGACTTGCAGTTTCTCCTTGAGCACACTACGCTGCTTTTTAGATACATCCATATACAATTAATTTTACACATGAAAGCCATTTATAAGTAGAAAAGCGGCTAATATTAAATAAAAATTTGGAAAAGCTTATGCATTATTTATAAACGCCCAATTATTGTATTAAATATGAACTTTAGATATGCTATAGAACAATGCGAGCTAATTGAATGAACTTTTAAATTCTGATACAGCATACAGGGTGTTCCGTTTAAACATTTCAAGAAATTACCCAATTTGCCAAGAACAATCACGTGTAGCACGTCGAGTTACGTTTCAATTTAGTAAATTTAAAGACAGACACCAATAAACTTACAATTAGAACTAATTAACTTCATTACTTCGTGGATGGCTTAGCAGCATTTTGGTGGAAATTTTACACACAAAATTGAATAATGCAAAGCATCAGATTTAGACAGCCATAACCTGATATAATTTTAATCTTTTACCACTGGCAAATTTAAAAATGTATTAATGTACTGGGTGTTCCATTAAAAAAAAACATAGTTTGTACCGACTAGATCAAATACCCTGTTTAAAAACACTATTAGGTTGTGCAGATATAAAAGAATCGCGCTCTAAACAGACACCCCATATACAACTCAATAATCCTTTATTATTGTTTTTACTATTTACACAACACACAGATGACTTTACAGCCGATAATCTCTGGTTAGTGTTAAAAAGGTCAAGATTTGGGTTAGATAGACATACTAAAATATAAATAAAGTAGTGGTTAAGATCATTAAATGCTCATTTACTTATTCTCGTAATTCTGATGCAAACACATTACTTCAAAACATGGGTAGGTATTTAAACCTGAAACTATCAATAGAACGAAATATTTTGGTAATATGTTGATGCTCCAATTTAGAAACTACATTACAACATTCCTTAATTTAATTAACTCTAATTGTAATAAAACTGTCCCATCTATAAAACTAAACAGGTTACATTTAAAACAAGTTTTACGACTGTAATTTTCAAATATGTCAGTTTTCCAACAAAACTGAAGGTAATATTAAAACCAAGAAAAACAACCAGGATTTTATTGTTCCTCAAAACAACTTCCTTGGCAAGTTTCCAGATGGGCACAAATAAAGCAACTCGACAGAAGAAATAGACACTACAATCACACTTATAACATGAAAATGCGTTTCTTATCAGTCCCAATTATCACATTCCCATTGGTATGCCTGGAAGGGAGACTCCGTTATCATTCCAATAACATCCTTCGAGGTAAATAATAGATTAACAGCGCAAATAAGAATAGTGGTTTCGATACTTCTAATCCAATCTAATATAACAGTAAACAAAGATGCTAAAGCACAGGGGAAGAAGTACTTTGAATGACCTCCTACAATGGTTTGGTTCCGAAATAACCTCCACGATACAAATTTACCTGTCATGAATGTTTGAGCACTTTCACTTGTAGCTGTCTCGAATTTTTTACGGGGTTAGGAATTAGTGGGTCAATCAATCAACCCTTCAATGACACAATTTGTAAGCTGTCCAATTATCCAGTGACCTTGATATTTCTGTGGCTAGTGCTTGAACACTGTTTGACCACAACATTTCCTTTTTTTAGGCTTGTCAGCAAAATGTCATTGCGAGCGAGCTACATCAAGATTTCGAGTTTTTACGGTGCTTACAGGCCAAAAAAGGTAAAAGTTAGTATGTCCGTGCCTTTTCAGGGCGTACCTACGAAATACAATTACTTTTTGTAACAGCAGGACACGAATGACAGTGAAAACCAATTTCACTAGTGCAGACTTAAAAAATGTCTCACTGACCTGGTTTGTAAGATTTCTAGATACACACTTTATAAACTACCAGAGGAACAACTACAATAGGTCCGAGGGGCACTACTAATTTACTGACCAAATTCTAACGTCCTTATAGGAACGAAGAACTCGATTACGAAATGTCAAAATGCAAGAAAAACAATAATTAATGGATACTTACAGGAAAGGTCGCATTAAAATTGCCGCCCCAATAGTTCAAAACACTGCTAAGAACATTACTGATAAGATAACCGATAACGGGATAAGCAAAATAAGTAGTTATCAAGCCTTTTTTGAGATTAGAAAAAACTTGAGCACAAACGACCGTCCTTGTGACAATCAAGATGGCGAAACTGACGTAGCGATTACATTAAATATTTGCGCATGCTCCAAACAGTCACCAATGAATTGAAACCGCGCGAATTTTAAATTAATGGTTTTTTTACTTCAGCGACTGCACAGGGGCGGACTGGCCATTATAACCAAAACCAATTACTTTGGACCAATTTCATAATAACACTTAAGGGTGAGTTAGCAGTGCGTACTACATTTGCAGAAATTTTAAAATTAAATTTTAACTCATATCAAGGACTGTATATTTATTATTTTGTAAAATATACATACAGTCTCTATCGACAAAGAAATAGCAATACATTTTATTTCTGTCAGCAGTCAAACAATGATTCGCGGAAAATGTCTTTAGAGAACGGCATACAGTGATACAACTATCGAAGTAATAATACTTTCTTCGCCAAAGCAATACAGTATAAGAATATCTTCTACAACACTATAGGACAACAATCCATGATGGTCTATCTTTTTCTGCTTCTTCTTCTTGTTCCTTTGGTTAGCTATGTGGCCTTGTTTTTCACCATTTTTAATACATTGGGGAGATTCTTCTATTAATTTATGCTCCAACACTCCGCCCATAGTATTTGAGGTCTTCAAGTTAGTCTTCTACCTAACGATTTTTGGTCTCTATCTAATTTATTATATAAATAGTTTGTCTTTTTTACATGCTCATTCTACTCTTTTTTTCTTCTTTTAATAAAATTTGTTATATATTCTAGCTTGTACATTCTTCTCCACATCTTCATTACTGACTCCGCCCATTCTTGTTTTACCAATTATTGTTCTGAATGTGTACATTCCCATTGTTCTTACTAGCTGTTTTTTTTATTAGTGCCTGCACGTTTCTTAGCCTGTTTTCCGTATTGATATATTTGCTTCTCCACACTATATCTTTAAGATTTCCTAATACATTACGCCTTTAGGTATTCGTTTCACTTTTTGGTGTAGGTAAGGTAACTTAAGACACGTACGAAATAGGAAGCTGCACAACCTGTTCAATCATTATACTCCCTACTTCTAATTTACACCCTAATACGTTCTTGTAGTAATATCTACATCAGCATAACTTACCACAATATATACATTTATATCACCTCATTTCTATCCCGGAAGGAGACACTTTCTGAACAGTTTTTGTTGAAATGTTAATATTTCTCTAAAATTATTTCGCTGAGTTCTTTTTGTGTTATCCTAGGAAAGTGATTCTCTCTATAGTTATTGGGATTCTGAAACTAGCCTTTTTTTTAATGAGGAAACGGGTAATGCTAGTCGTTTATTCGATTGGAATTTTTGTCAGTATGACGTTAAAAACATACAAACTAACGTCTCGTAAAAAATGGCAGCTTGTATCTTCAGAGCTTTTGGGGTACCTACTGAATTCAAATCCAGGATATAAGATTCTTAAAACCCATTGAGCTAATCGTCCAGAATGACGTATCTCTAGCTGGTTATCACCGATGGGCGGGAGCGAGTGCGGTATGATTGCGAAATTTATGCTGCTTTTGGATCTCTTGAGACTGAACTACCGGCGTCCAAGCTTTACTGAGTCTGAGCCCATCTTCTCTGCTTGTATCTGCGAATGTGTTTCAAATCCTTGCTCTGCCAGTTTATTTGCGTTTTTGTCGGCACCCACACAAGTTTTACCTTGTTACAGTTCGCCAGTGTTAAGAAGCTACAAAGGCAGTTCCAAACAAGTTTCGAATTGATCTGGTTCAAATTCAGCACTCTCAAGGTTGCCTGGCTGTCAGAGATAATAAGGATGGTTTAGTTTGTTCGCTTAACCTATTTTTCTGTTCTCTTCTAGTACTGCTAAAATTGCATACGTTTCTGCTTGGTATATTGTGGTAATTTGACCCAGATATATAGAGTAGAGGTACTGTATCTTGGTTTGCTACCATATACTCCAGTCCCAGCTTTTTTACGAGTCTGGCAGTTCCCCGTGTTGCCACTCTTCACGGTTTATCCGTACCATGAAAGATTTATGAAAGGAGTATTTTTTTAAGACGTTGTATGTTCCCATGTCTAACATTGGACTAGATACTACAGTTGTTATTTTGGAGTGTCCCCATATCTGTTGGGTGCTTCTCCAATTGCCTTTACAGTTTAGGTTGTATGCTTCCGTCTCTGCCTCGTCCTCGGTTATTACATTTAGGGGAGGAAGTTGTAGGAGAACCTCTAGTGCTGCTGTCGGAGTACTCCTGAATATTTCAATTAACCAGAAACAAGCCAGTCTTTGAACACTAAGAAGCTGGTTTATGGTTTGTCTTTGATTTACTTTGAATCACCATACCTACTAATTAACCATAACGTATTGTTGATCTTATCACTGTTGTGTGTAGCCAGTGGACCATTTATGGTTTAATCCCCATTTATTTCCAAAGGCTCTTCTTTCCATTATCAATGATGATTTTGCCTTGTTGGTATTTCTCCGCAAATGTTGGTTTCAGGTCAACTTGATATTTAGAATTACACCCAAGTATTTGACTTTTCTCATTATTAAGAGTTTACAAATTTTTCCAAAAGTTTCGTAGGATTCTCTTAGTAAATAGTAAGAGGCTAGTATTTGTAGGGTTTACCATAATGTTTTCCTTCTTGCACTGTGCGTCTATATTAAACAGAACATTTCGCAATATTTCTGATATAGGTATTGTTAAAATTACCTTCTATAAGAATGACTATGTCAACTACATCACCAAGGGTAAAGTAGTCTTCATTATTCAGCTTTGTGAGGAGTTCGTTTATAGCCAGATCCCAAAGTAAAGGGAATAGTACACCTCCTAGCAGGCAACCCTTCTGACACCTCCATCTCTTCACGACATTATATGTTACTTAAATGTTTTAAGGGTGATTTAGCAGTAACTTTATTACAGGTTGCAGCAATGTAGTTGACAAGAATTTAATAACTATTGAGGAGAGCACCAAAGATACAATGTTTTTTATTTTGAGATACCAATATTTTACATTCAAAGATGTAAGTCTGATTTTTGTGTTGTGTTACAAGCTTTTTTTGACTGGAATGTTAAAACCCGTCTGCCCACAAACCAGTCCTGTAGTTCCTTGTAGTGTTCAACCTGCGATTTTAAAATATACATTTCTTATCATTCTCGTTTTGATTAAGCCAAAATGTTTTACCCGTAACCAGCCTACAAAACTTTGAAAAACCCCTTACCACCACCATATTTAGAATATCTAAATACGTATTTCAGCAACTAAGTTGCCATCTTCAGTAGGAACGGATGAACTTGGACTATCTAAAGTAACTTGGCTGAGGAATACCACTGAAGATAAATTATTCAAATTCACCAAGTCAACAATGGAATCTTATGAGGTGTTTCAAGTTACTTTATACAATCTAAGTTCATCAGTTCCTACTGAAAATGGTAACTTAGCTGCCAAAATACATATTTAAGTATTCCAAATATCATGGTGTAATGGAAATTTCCAAAGTTTTATACACAATCTCATAATCATCCTATTAAAATGCATATATGTGTAAGTGGAGAAGCAATTTATCTAATTTACAGTTTAAAAAATGAACATTGATTTTTATTTTCACTGAAACCTTATCTTATATGAGTTGCGCTATCTCACGTTGCAAACTATTCATATTTCAATACTCATTTTCTAGAATGCATACATGTATTGAAAACAAAGAAACCCATTTCCCTATGAATTATTTCACTTAACGCTTAAAGTTGGTTCAATTTATTATTTTAATATGTTTTGACCTTATCTTGGAAGGACAATCTATGGTTTAACCTGATTTCATAATTAGTAAACTTTACAGCTTGAAAAAACTCGATTTTTCATTTGATTAATAAATTAACTTATCTGCTTTCTATCATAACTAAAGATTAAATCATAAAAAATTCTTAAATAAATCTGTATTTCAAATATTGAATACCTTTTAGGTATCCATTTCTATGATACAACTCGAGTTTGATTTCTTAATTAATGTGTGCTATTCATCACTACTAATTTTCAAAGTTTAAATACATAATTCCAAAATCCTTATTATGGTATACTAAATTATTCCATTTCACCTACTTACTGCATAGGTAGAGCAAGGGATGAACCTGTAATTAAGGGTAGTTGCTGAGATTATCGCATTAAAACAGTTTCTTTCAATTATCAATCTTTTGAAAAACTTTATTACTAATTAAACTACACGAAAAAAATAATTTTTACATACTACTATTACACAATACAAAAATGTAACTCTTAGAAACTTAATTGAAATGGAAACAACCCTGTAGCATTTGTATACATAGCAAAATGAAACAAAAATTTATTAACACCACAGTATTGGATTCGTTAAATAACATAACATACTAGAAATGAACAAAAATAATATTATAAAAAGAGGCTTTCAAGATTTAGGTATTCGCATCGGCTTCATTCGAACTAACATCACTCCCGGTAGTCGTTTTGACTTCTCCATTTACTTTATTTTCAACAGACTTATTATCTCCGCCAGCCTTGTGACTAGAGTCTTGGTTACTTGCGGCTGCTGCTGCCATTTCGTCTTGATCTGAATCAGAGAAGTTGACTAGAAATGTTAACTTATTAACTAGTGGCTTAACTTTATTACCACGAAACCCACCTTGTTCAGATCCAGATTCCTCTGAGCCATCGGTTCCATCGTATTCGTAATCAGAATCAGTTAGGAACTCTTCGGGGTCATAGTCTTCATCATCATCAGTGATAATATCATAATTATCATCTAAAATTAAATCAGGATCGCCTGCCGGCAAACCGAATGGATTAAAATCTATTTCATCTCCTGACAGATACTCTAGTTCCTCATCGTCATCCACATACTCTTGTTTATTTGGGTTGCCAACAAAATTTTCACGTTGGAAACCCATTGTACGATTAGTTTTTCTTAAGAAGTTCCAGACGGGATTGGACAGCACTGTTTTCAGATGAGAGAGCCTTAGGTTGGACGTGCCTAGGTTGGCGTTTTTTGAAACTCTTTATAACAATTTTCTTATTATCTATTTTAAGGTTTTTCAGGTAATCAACAACTCGGTCGAGGATTTCTTTATCTTGAAATAGAAGAAAACACCAACGCCTGGATTTCTGCAAATGTTAACACAATTACAATTACTCACGATTCTTATCAATACATAAAACACTCTACAGCAAACATAAAACCTTGAAATACTTTGCCAGCAACTTTAACTTTAATTGTACCTGTCGTGGTAGTTGTACAGTTTGAATATCGGGGTGTAGATCTCTAATTTGCAACTCGTCCTCTATTTTCACCGGTAATCTAACGTACACCTTCAATAAGTCATTATCTCCAACACTATGAAAGAAATGGTCAACATTAAATAAAGAACTTGAGATTTTCATAACCTAACTCTTATCAAATAAAAACAAATGACGAGTCCTAGATCTGGATTGAAAATATTGCCTAGGGCTCGCAGGACTTGACTGATCATTTTCCAGTACGACACTTACCCCATAATTAGCTAAAACCAGCATTTAGCTTAAAATTTAGGAAAACGTGCACCTCCAAACAAACGCAACGTCAATTTTCTTCTAGGAATATTTAGCAGTTGTCTGCGCGTGCGCAGTCGTCAACAGTTGGCGCTACATTTTTCAATTTGAAATATGTGAAGGCTTACTCAAAGACTTTTTTAGTGACTTTATTGATAGTTTATTATACAGAAACCAATTTTTTGCATGAATATAGTTCAAAGGGCGGTATACACGTTAGCGGGGTCATATTTTCGATTAATCATCAAATTCTAATTAGTACATTGAACAATTTGCATTTTTTAGTTTAAACGGAGCTGTTAGATGTTGGTAATATGACCATATTTAGTTTTCCCGCCATTCAAATGATTTCATTTTGACCAAAAATGATAGGTACTGAATGTTTTAAAAATAAATTCACCAAAGAAAGACAACGAATATATTGAGCAAACAATATCGTGTATCTTGTAGGCCAATTCGTTTGTATAACATTATTATTTAAAAAAAATCATAATAGAATATTTGAAATAATATATTTGTAATGAATTTTCAAATGCAAATATCTCGCTTATGTAATCAATTCTCGCTTCACATTTGCTCTATGAATTTTTAAAGAAAAAATGTATACTCGAATTATTCTATAATTACAGGGTGATCCGCTGGAACATTACGACAAGATATTTTGCGCTTAAAGCGAACTGAGCAAATCAACTCGCTTTGAATTATTATAATGTACGATCAAAAAGTTTTCGAATTAGAGAGGGCTATACAAATTGTTTTTCTATTTCGGTTTTATAAAGCCGTTCTAAGCGCACTGTTTTAGCTTAAAAACAGTACGTTAAGGAGGCCTATAATCGTACTGTTTTTAGTTTGTTTTTTAACGATGTTGGTAGTTCGATTTGAATTTGAAAGTTTGAAATGTCAGTTTCAGCCACCTGTCAGTGCTGCCATAAGTGTTTATAAAACTCCCTAGTAATCGATTTGACGTAAAATTTTCTACATAAATTTATTTAAAATACTCTTAAACTTC
>JABXWE010005188.1:0-55733 GCA_014611495.1 Limonius californicus
TTGAATTCCAGAGAGAGTACAACGTAATCTGCAAATTCCGAGGCGGTTCGCAGCAATAAATTGCGATTATAAAATCTGCGGATGGCGGGATCAAAAGCAAGGAAATTCAACGCAGGACGACCACTTCCTGCTTAGGGCAAAAGTCGATTTATTTTGTATACTACTAACGCAGCTCGTCTTAAACGGTACTCTTTACAGTAAATTGGGTTTTTTACGACATGCCTATTGAATATTGTAGTGATGTTTACACTGAAATTGTTAAATTCAATTGGTATGGGGGAATAAACATAATTTGTATTGAATAATGGGAATTCTCAGGTAATGCTTTTTTTAAATGTTACCATACGTATGGTTTTCGTTTTGAGGTTTCTGGTTATTTTTTGGACCTTCAATTATTTAGTGATGCCGTTCTGTTTATTGAACATCATTCAATACTTCGTCATAAAATCTGTTTGGAAAAATATTCGGAGCTAGAAACGGATTTTTTTGGAATATGGAAATTACGCTGATCTACAGTTATGGAATATTAATTTATTTGGCGATTTTTACTGAATACTCGTACGTCATATTTTTTGAAAACATTCACCCGGCGCCTCTTGAAACAGGTATCCCTTTTTGGTTATCTCCTCTTTTTAAATAAGCGTACATACTTTTACTTTCATTATTCTACAGCCTGTCTGCAATTTCAAATTTAGATGAATTAATTCAATTAAAACTGCTCCTAAAAATGTAAATATTTGTTTTTAGTTAGAAATAAACAGTTCAACACTTGTAAATGTTATGCATGGTTTCGATAATATCGTTAACATATACTGTATTGTCTTGTGTATGCACTCATGAGGAGGAGGTTGGTTCCTCTTATCTTATGGTTTCACTCACCATCACTATTATTATATGGTGAGTTTCGAGCCAAAGAAATTATTGCTTCTCGAAGGACCATTAATGTTGTAAACTAATGAAACGCACCACCGAAATATACAATAGAAAACATTTAATTTATTAGACCAATATTTACAATTACTTTACTAGCTTACTGCTAATTTAATACTAATCTTTCTTAAAAACTATCTTATGTACCGCCCCATATTGGGGGTTGCTTTGGTAGGGAGTGTGAACGTTGTGTTGCCTATATGGCGTTAACATTATCTTCAGAACTTAGTTGAATGTTTTATGATAGTCGTCTGTTTAAGCCGGTGTGGATATCCTTGTGACCCAGTTGTTGAACGATTGTATTGCTGTTGTTCTTGTTGTGTAGGTTGGCAAGAAATTGTTTGTTGTTTTCTTAATGAACTGTTCAATTGTGTCCATTCCAAGTTCCAAGCGATGAATTTGTTTGTTTCGAATTAACCTGGAGTTGTTGAATCCTGCGTTTTGAGGTTCTGCTTCAGACGACGCAAGCGTACGTAAAAATTGGTCTGAGTAACGCTTTATACAGTAATAATGTGCACTTTGTACACAATGGTACATTCCTATTTATTAGGGAATGGAGTTGCTACACTCTTCCATATACTTGGGTTTGTTTCTTGTTGACCTGTTGCTGTAATGCGTTTGAGGATGAATATTTTTGTTGCACATTTGGTGGGGTTTAGTGATATGCACCATTCGTTCTTCTGCTTGCATCTTGATTGGGATCATTCCTGACAGTACCAAGTACCAGTACATACCCACTCGTAGAGAGCGTTCCACAGGGTCGGGGTCAGCACTGAATCCCGTATGACTCCGCTGTTGACTTCAACAGTATCGATACTATCCTTATCTGCTATGATGATTTTTCTATCACTCAGGTAGTTACCTATCATTTTCAGCAGATACGGAGCAACTTCGCTTCTTATAAGCTCATCCATAATTCCTTGCCAGGTTGCCGAATTAAAGGCGTTAGGAACATCATGCGTAATCAGTGCGCAGAACTTCCCGGCCTGTCAGTTTTCTGCTTTTGCTTCCTCTGCCACCCTGATCACCTCCTTTATCGCCCTTTCTGAAGCCAAACTGTCTCTCAGAAAACCTTCCGCCCTTTTAGCTCTTCGGTTAGGCGCGCCCCATCGTGTCTAGAAGGCGTATAGGCCATATGAGCTCGCTTCTTACGGTGGTTTGTCCCCCTTCCTTAGCAGCACTAATTTCGCTCTATTCCACATCTGTGGGAATACTCCGTTTGTGATGAGGTCGTTTATAAAAGCCGGCACGTATTTTGGGTGTTCGATGACCAGGACTTAACGATTTCCGCCGGGATGGCGTCGGGCCCCGGCGTCTTGCCACTTCTTAACCGTCCGCTGGCCGCGTCGTATTCTTTTCTGTGAAGGGCAGTATCTCATCCTCCTGCTATTGCCTGCAGACTACTTCTTCTTGTCTTGCGAATAGAGTTGCTGCTTTTTGTTTCTTTCTGCCCGCGGGCCAACTAAATGTTGGTGTTAGCTGCGTTACCCTTACCACAATCTTATAGTCCCTGCCCCACACATCCCGGTCTATTTCCTTGCATAGCTTGTTACATCATTCCTGCTTGGTTGTATTGATCGCTGCTCGCAAGGTTTTCTTGGCATTTTTATATTCCGCTCTTGCCATCTCCTTTAGCTCGTCCATACGTCCCTGTCCCATTTTGCTCACACGCAGCAACTTCTGCCTAATTTTTACACACTGCCTTCTTAATGCCATCATTTCATTCCCACCTAACCTAACCTTACCTTATTTTTTCGTTTTCTCATTTTATTCACTATTTTACACTTGCTAGAGACTGCGACAGCTCAGTGGTAAGAGAGTTTGGCTTTGGATGTAATAATCCAAACGCTTCCCGGTTCGGGTCGCTTTCTAATTCCTTGTGTGGTCGGTACTGCGTCCCGGTTTCCTTTTTCCATTGGGGATTAATTAATGACACTCCTCGTATTGTGGTCGCACTAGAGGAGTAACAAGACTACGCGTATACACTTTACACTAGGCAAAAATCAGGAAGAAACCCATTTTGCATGATCGTACACTGAAGACACTGGCAAAAACAACCGAAAATCGAATTGCTGTAAGTTTCCGGAAACCCATACGCAAATTCAACGCTTCAAAGGATACAATCTGTCTTAATACGAAAAAAAATGGCTTGAAGAGGTATGACCGCAATGTCAAACCACTGCATACTGATAAAACAATTGGTAAAAATACCTAAACAGTGTCGAGCATTACGTCAGAAATGTCTAAAGGCTGGTGTTGGCATCAGGATGGATGATGAAACATATAATAAACATCATAAAAACGATAAAATTATTTTTGGTCGGATCTGGAATCGTGCCATAATTACCAAAAGACGTTGGATTGGCTAAAATCCAAACAAATATCAATTGTACCAAAACGAGCAAATCTGCCTATTGTGCTTCAAAGCGCTTAATTGATAATTTATGGGACATTTTATCTCAACTGGTTTATGAAAATGTTTGGGAGGCAACATCAGCCGATCAATTAAAGCAACGGATTATTTACCGTTCCAAAAAAATTGACGCTAACCTAATCCAACATACGATAAAAGGCGTTCGGAAAAAGTTGAGTAAAATTGAAGACCATGAACCTCTGCCAGTTTAATTAATTTTTGTTTGCGCACCAAATACTATCTGCTATATAATAATAAAATTGTAACCCATTACAGTTTGTTTGACTTTCTGAAATTTAGATTGCATTTTGTGTCGCAACTTCTGATATATACCTTATAAACAGAGTTTCTGCTATTGTGATCTAATGTTAGAATGTTGAAACTAAATATGCAGACATTGTTTTGTGTGGTATGGCATATACGAGTAGTTCAAACGAAGGGCTTCGCTCTTTTGTATTAGTGTTTGCTAATATTTGCATGTACTAATACGTAACATAGCACCTACACGTCCAAACTTAACGATACTATTACAGTTATTTGCGGTACAGAAACTGCAAATAACTAATTTTCTTTAGTCCTTTACTCAAAGGAAGTGTTTAGCTGTACATTGTAATTTAACCTACTTCCTGAGAAAACAGCAGTTAATGGCGTGAAGCACTCGCCGAGGCCCAATATTATGTTACATTCGCATTATCCTTTCTTGGATCACCTTTCAAGTGCGACAACTAACCAACCTTTGATAAAACAATATTTTTATATACAACACAATTAAATAGAAGACATCTAATTGTATCTTCTTAATGAGTTAATGCGTGCGTGTGTGCTTGCATGTGTTTCTCTGAAAAGATACGATTATCTTGGAGACATTCTGAAGTGCATCGGGCAGAGGTACAAACACATATCCTAATAGCTGAGGAGATCCAGGACTGAACACAGATTCTAAATGAAAAGGGGGAAATTGAATTCGATATATAGACTATCAATTTTTGAGGGGAACCTGGAAATGATAGCTTTAACAGACGCACTCTCATATATCTTGGAAAAACGTTGTAAAATATGATGTGTAAGTTCGTATTCAATTTTCTTGCATTTGTATCCTCAAATTATTGATATGCCTTGCTTTTCTATACGATCATTTTCATTTAAGTTTACTTCAATGTGACAAAGCCTGTATATTGGTCAAACAATTCCAGTTAATGCCTGAATCTAAAAACGTGACGACAGTTGGTTTGTTACTAATTATTATGAAGAATTGATTAACCAAAATGTTTTTTTTGTTATTGTATATGCTGGTAAGTTTATTTCCCTTCAAACGTTTACTGATTTTTTTAAATTTTTAACTAATTATTGGTCACCTTCTGTCTAGATCAGTTATCTATTTCAGAGAATTCTTTATTCAGTGTTCAGTTATAAGCTAAAGTAAAAACAAAGTGTGCAAAATTATCATATGGACGTGGGCAATTTTCTTTGGAAACTGGTTTCTATTGTCTTACCATATTTAAATATCTGTGTTAAAACCACCATTACAAGTATGTATATATTTTTCATTCCATGTAAAAAATCAGAACTATTTTTAATTCTTATGTCTTTAAAGTATGTTTGTATGCTTTTCAACGAGCCTTGCGTAGTTGTCAAAGTTTATAGAAATGGTTTCAAGCATTTTGCCGAATGAAGACATTCTTGTTAATTGATTAAGTGGGAACTAATACAGTAAAATTTATCTATAACTGACAGTCGCGAACTACTGTATATACAAAATAATGTGTCAAGTTGGAACTGTAAAATTTGTACCTAATAGAGAGTATACGTTTTACAGAGGTGTCCGATAAGAAAAGTTTTATTGTATTTATGAAACCTATCGAACTGAAAGATCCAAGATCTTATGTGCCGCACCATGAAGATATTGTCCTCCACTACGAAGACATTTTCCTCAGCTATGGAAAATTTAGTGCAGCATATTTTCAATGCAAAGAAATGTTTTTATGCAGAATTGTAATGCAGGGATTCCGGTGACAAGTAGACGAATTTTCTCGGTAGATTGTATTAGGCGGTATTCCTATCTCGTCAGCCTATTACAATACGATGTGTTTAAAACCAGTATATAGAATACCTAGTTATAAGGAAATTAAAATATGGTTTTAGAACATACAAAACCTAAAAATATAAAAAAAATTATAACGGATATAATATACACAAACCTGACACCACTCAAAACCAGGGAGATTATCATGGTTACTGCCATTATTATTGGCATCTGGTTGGTTAGTTAAGATCAACAATTCTGTCTTGTAATTGTTTCCATCTCAGACGACCAACCTGCTTTTATTACTGTAGCACTTATGTCGTTAACGGCCTTTACATTCTTCTACTGGGCACTGGCAGTTTTCTCTGTCGCGTGCTTCTCATCAGCGCTAAGGTAGGGGACCTACAGTTCTAAACCCACTCCGAACGACAGAAACACCAAAGAATGATTAGTCATTGAGAGTCCCCCGTTGTCAAGATCAGATGTGTTTTTATATAGTGGGATGGAGTAAGATTCTTAATACACTGTCTTAGTAACACTCGGAGGTCGAACACAAAGCAACGTTCCTTCCAGAAAGCAAGAGCTCTGTCAACTGAGCTACGATCACATAACAGCACTCATTTACATATGTGAAAATGTTTAAAAATATTATATTGTGAAAGTTCCTTCAAAATTATAAATTGTATTGGATTGTATTTCACTTGAATTAATTGTAATTGGTATTCAGCAAATAATTCACTATCATCTAAAGATGCTGCGGCTGAACTGTTGCATTTGAAATATTAACATCATCCACCATTGCTTGTTTGAATTTATGACAATCGTATTTAGTATCTGATAAAGGCTCAACGATTTCACTCCCTCTCATAAGAAAGTCTGCTTTGGTCAGTTAGGAAACCGAATGCTAACCAGCGGCAACGTGTTCTAGTTGATCAGAGCGACCAGTAGCTCTCACGGTCTAGCGAACGTGAAAATGCTTACGGTATTGTTGCTATAGTAAGCAAAGTTAGAGTATGGAATTGTTTATGATTGTTATTTCAATAACAGAAAACGCTTAATAATTGAATTATTCTCAAAATGTCCCACCGAAAACCGTTAAACAATAATGTGCAACTCCCTTAGAGAGCGGAAATGTTCCATCATAAACATATTTCCTTCCACTTTACAGGCTATGGTTATAGGGCAAGCCTTGATTTCGTGCAAAAATCTAATTTGAGATTTTAACTGACATATTCGTTTTGATTTGTTGAAGTACGTAAATTCCATCAAAGCAGCAAGATTCTGGTACCATTTTTTTGCTAAAGCTAATGTATAATTCTGTAGCTAACATATTATAAAAGGCGTCAACTCTATGGTTTTTTTTTTCATCATATTCTAGTTTCAAAAGTAAGGCCTCTACTTATTTTTTGATCATTCAGAATTTAAACCGTCAATCAATTTGACTTAAAATTATTTAATAGCTTCAACGCATTGTAATTACCGTAGTGTTTCAAAAATAAACACATTGTCGAACATATACAACCAAAGGATTTGTCCTAAAAGCAGCTTCAGTGGCATACAAAATTATTTTTGATCATCTACTCTCTAAAACCTTGCATGATGTTTCGAGGATTTCAAGTTTGATACCCGATACTTAAAAACCGTTAGCCTGGTTGGCGTAAACCTGAGTTGTTTAAAAGCTCTTTTGCACTTGAATCATCGAGGTAAACAGTTTTGTTTTTGGAACTAATACGATAGTGTAAAAAACATGCTTGAGTTTATAAATTTCAAAAAATATTTTTTCGAGAGCAATTTAGGTCTGGAAGACCCATAAACTCATTTTTAAGCTTGTCTTTGAGGCATCTTATGAACGAAAATATAAGTCCCCGGTTTTGTAACCTGTTCCTGCATTAAAAATATACATGTAATGCATTATTGCAAATGTATTTTATTGTACGTTACAATACTTATAAAATCAAAAATACAGCTACCTATATAAAAATTAAAAAATAATATTATTTCCACATGTACCAGCCCACACAACCAAAGTTACCCAAAAGATAACTAAAAGTTAATCTCTCAAAAATACAAGGCCACCATTAGTCAATCAAAAGTTAAGCTATAGGTTAACTGCGGCACAAGATGGTTAACCATAGATTAACCTTAAGACATCCTCAGGTCGCTAAGATGTCCAAAAGCTAACCAGGAAAGTCATCTTTTGGGCACCTTTTTGACATACCTAAAAGTTAACCTTGAAAATCGACGTTTGGGCATCTCTCCAACATACCCAAAAGTTATGCTCTGTGATTAACCGTTATACCATCCCAAGAACGATATCTTTAAAGGATAACCATATTGACAGTAAATATTAACTGCTTATTCTGTCAGAAAGCAGTCTTTAACTGCATCTGTAAAGCAAGCCTAGCTTCTATTGCGGATTGAATTAAGATGATCATTTTATTTCGTATAGAATGAATAAATAAGACAATGTATTACAAACTATTGCTATTAATTATTAGACAAATATTTTAAATACAACACATTATGTACTCACAAAAAGTATCAATTTTAACCTTAATATCCAAGACAGTGTTTTTGCAGCGACTTCTAAAATCTTTCTGCAGTGTTCCAGAATCATACTTTCGTAGGGAATAAAATGTCCAGTTCTTGGCATCAGGTATGATTTTTAGCACTGCAAATGGAAGTAAATAAAATTGACTATACCAAAAAATATCAACCGACAAATGCAATCTGGTGTAACATTGGGACTAATCGACCCTAAAATTTTACACAATATTCTTTTTGCGTACGATAAACTATATTTATTGAATAAATTACCTTGATTTGATATAAATTTGGTAAATATTATAAAGAACAAAATGACCTAAAGGAAGCTTTAAACCACCCACTGAACTTCTTGACAGACAATTATTTCGTAATTAACTTTTTTGTATAAAGTTTTAGTAAAATGTATAACTTGAATTACATTTTAATACAATAAAGTAAATCAATTTATCAAAAAACACCATCATTATTAAGTGCAAAAATGCATAAATTACAACAAATATAAAAAGTGATACGGGGGACGTTCGATGTAAATGTAACTGAAATTATAAAAGAAGTCATATTAACGAAAGTATATCATACCAAGCCAACCCACTTAAGACGGCCTGTTTTTTACCATTTTTTAACATATTAAAGGAACTTTTACAGAACCCATCCAAGTCTGTCAAGTAATTTAAACACCCGCTTTCAACAAATGCGAAAAATCAATTAACGTGTACGACAAAAGTAATCCCTAGGGATGTTAAATTATGCATCCAGAAATAAATATGTTGTTTTCTAAAGTAGTAAACTAACTGCAAAATAACTGTAGCAACGGAACTATTTTTTTGTAAACTATTAGATAACTATCGTAAATGTTTTAGACTGTATGTCTTTAGTAGAACCTGCAACCAGTGTTGCAAATTTTGATGATAATGCTGTTTAAATTGTAAACTTATTATAAGCACATGCATTTATTCTTTTTATTCCTTCTTCAATATTTGGTGTCACCTGTTAATCGTGTCCTGAAATATTTTTAACTAATCTTATTTTCAGTCATATTAAGTTATTGTTACGTATTTTTAATTAACTTTGTTTTAATTATTCATTAAAAAGTGTTACATTCGTTAATTTTTAATTGTAGCTTTTATGTGTACGGAAAAATGGGGGTTTTTTATATGCCTAGTACTACATTCCTAAAAATGTTGACTTGAAAAAATCTTCGTTGGAGCGATTATTAAATATATGACAAGCATACAAAAATACTACGAATTTTAAAAGTCAAGATCATTCCAGCACGTTTCAACTCTTGTATTCTGTTCGTCGCTAGGCATCGTGACAGGGCTTTTATTCGAAAGCTCTGCCTTATTTTGTATTTAAAACGGTTGTAAAGTTTATATGCAATTTGCCCGAAGCCTTTCTAATTTTGTTGGTCGTAATAATTTTACGTTCATAATGAAGATAATGTAAGGTAAATAACGGTCTAAATAAGTGAAGAAAATTCGCCATAAATTCCCTTTCCGTGGTCGTATATTTATTTAAGGCGGCAGCTTAAGGTAGACCGCGAACTGGTAACCAAATCCTTCCAGTCCTGAGCTTTCCGCTCGGACTGTCACCGAATTTAGCCGCGACAAATCCCGAATTTAGACTGTCCTCTGTAGATAGCGGAATTCTTGATGATGGTGTTAGTGCAAGAATACACGCGAAAATGGAAATCCCCATTTAGGGCCCGGGATAATTCATATTTAACTAGTAATTTTGTTTCTGCTGTGCCTCGGTATTTTTCATTTTATGTTTTCGGCCTCCCTAATTCAGTTTTATATGCCACAGGGCGAAGAATAATTTCTACCTAAATTATACACTACTTAATGCAGTTCTTAAAATTGCTGTACAAAATAGCACAACTCTCAATTAAATATAATTAAATTGTAGATTACTAGAATTTTTTGATTTTATCTTAATTGTGCAATTTTAAACAAAACTATCCCCAGCAGTTAAGGGTTGAAATAAATTACTCTTAATTAATCTAGTCAGATCTTAGCACTGACTGTTGGCACTGAAAAAGTAGGCGTGCCTATTTAGCAGTTAATTTCCATTAGCCGTAAGAACAGTTGCGTCAAAATGAATTCATAATTTGTAGAAAATAGCGCAGCGAAATATCGTAAATGTATAAAGAAAACTGACATTTAGTTTGTTTAATCAACTTGCTTTTAAAAGGGCTGAATACCGACGGTGGTTAAAGTATATGGAAATCCCT
The DNA here is from genome assembly GCA_014611495.1 of Limonius californicus. NCBI lineage: Eukaryota > Metazoa > Arthropoda > Insecta > Coleoptera > Elateridae > Limonius > Limonius californicus. The sequence goes on from JABXWE010005188.1 coordinate 10,147, forward strand.
TAGAACAATAATTGCTTCAATGGCAACTTCCTGAACGTTCTATGCTATACACGGTGTTCCATCTAAATCAGTCCTCTCTGAGTAACTTTGTAAATGATGACATTTGAAAAAAATCGGCTAGACAGGTCAACAATAGTATAAACGGGTACAATTTTTATAATGTAAAACATCTATCCTACCTTCTCTCCCTAGTCCCTACCACCACCAACCCCAAAATTGTAAATGGCATGTCAAGTGTTACTTCATTTGTATAATCTGAACATTTTTTGCACTTTTGTCGATTCGTTTTTGAGAAATCACATTTTGAAGTTTCATACGCGAGTGGGAACTGGTAAAAAAATTTTCAAAAAAGTTAGGTTATTTTATTAAACGAAAGTTGCCACTACTATTCTCGGTACAATAAACATTAAAATAGGCAACCTAGCAACAAAACAAACGAATACAGTTGTTTTCCCATACCTATAATTTCTGACAACTAAATAGAGGTAATTTAGATACCTTATTATTATGACAATTTTCAGTGGCGTACATCACGCAAATCTGTCAAGCAAAAAGTTTTATTTACATGATTTTCACAATTACTTTTCAATACTTTAAAATTTGTATAGGAACATTCAATTAATTTATAGCCAGTCAATGTAAGAATTTAGTTCTTTTCTTCTTAATTATGTTTTAGTGAATCTCATGTACATGAATATTATAGTTATTCCCTTAACCTTTTTCTTGACAGGTGACAGGACACATCAGATTTGCGTGATGTACGCCACTGAAAATTGCCATAGTAATAAGGTATCTAAATTACCCCTACATAGTTGTCAGTAATTTTCAGTATGTGAAGAGAACTGTGCTATGGTTGTTTTTTAATTCTATTTGTTTGTAAGAAGTGTCAAGATTAATCAAATGCGACTTCTTGTAAAAATTCTGAATTGTTTACATTTTAGATAAGACGGTAGTAGTTGAAAAGATAAGTTTCTGTTTTGCAGATTTGTTTAAGATCCTGTGGAATGACCAGCCAGGTCACCTGAACTCATCCCAATAGATTTCCCTCTGTAGGGTTATCTAAAAGCTAAGATCTATGGCTAGCGAAACAGATTCTCGGGAATAATTAAGAGCCAAATTCATCAGGAGAGTCGTTGATTAACCCCCAAAATATTTATTAATGTTCGAAAATACTTTGAAAGTCGATTTTACATTTCGTTAAATTTAACATTGCGCATTGTAAACTTCAAAATGCCATTTCTCGAAAACAAATCTACGAAATTGTACAAAAAAGCTTTCAAATGAAGTTGACCTGACACTTTGTAATGTGCGACTCTTTGCACCTAGTTGTTTTACATTTTATTTTCAGGATAGCATTTTCGATTGCACACTTTACGCTTCTGACTAATTCAAGTTTGACCTTGTTTGAATTTTGTTTCATCCATTGGTATATTTCCAGTTTAGGAAATGACGATTTGATATTTCCATGTCGCAATCATTCTTTTTGAGTCCTAATAGAAAGTACACGAGTCTTGAATTTTTTAGAAGTCGTTCTAAGGCTTGGGAAGTTTCCCAATTTAATTTTCAAGACCACAATTGTGGAATTTTATTTATCGATAGTAGTGATACGAATTCTAGGGAGTTATCCCGATTTTTGTGCTAATCGCATTGAGAAAGTTCTTTTCGCCAGTTGTACATCTTTTGGTAAGCATGGAAACATCCAAATCGTATTTTTTTTATTTCTTAGTCACTTGAATTTAGTTAAACGAATATGATACCGCCGAAGTTATCTATCGTCAATTGAAATAAAGGAGACCCTGAAGATATTTCGACGCGGTTGGAGTTTATCTTCCGCTTGCAGAATACAGCGAACTATCAGCGGCTTTGAGAAGCATTACAGATGTGTCCGTTCCGATTATATTTAATATTTAAATAAATTTTTTATTGTACCAGGGAGGTTCGGAAAACTGTAATTTCAACCAGAAGGGGATCGTCGTCAACATTATTCTTTATCCATAATTTGATGGTTGGATAATTAAGTTTATAATGACTGTGATTTCAGTTACAATCAAAGATAAATTTTGTTCCTAGGCGTTACAACTTGACACCCTTTGCCATTTAAAATTTTGGTGGTAGTGGTGGCTAGGAAGATGATGTAGGGTAGATGACTTACATGGTCAGTGTCATCCGGCTTCATACTACTGTTGACTTTAGCTGATTTTTTAAAATTTGTGCATTTACAGAGTTACGCAGGACGCACTGTTTTAGTTGAGACACCCTGTATATTAACTTTCTAATAAACATTATACTAAAATTGCGACCCTTTTTTTCTTTTTACATAACTTTCTTATAATTGGGTTGAAAAGAGACGGGATTTATGTATATGCGCACCCTGTAAAAATCCGTACCACAACAGTACAAGGGTGGTATCAATGGTAACTTAGTTGCTGAAATACGAATGCAAATGTTCTAATTATCGTGGTGATTGGGGATTTCCTGAAGGTTCTATAAATTGATGATAGACTCTATGCAAAGAGTATACTCTATTATGTGAATTTTATTGGGTCCGATATTTTCTTGTAGATAAAAAAAAGGAATGCTCTAAACGAACATGCAGTACTGATAGCAAATTGTCATGCAGAATATAGGCAGTTCTACTGCCTATTTCGTTGGAATAAACCCAAACTTATTTTTTATTTCTTACAGTTTGTTAAGCTGTTAAATTGTGAGGAAAAGGGCTACTACAACTAATGCCGTTGTTTTTATGAACTTCCATTATAAATTCAGAGGTCGGGTAGGTCATGGTTCCCAAATTAATTTATTCTGGGTGATGCTTGAACTTTTAGTGCAGAAAGGGAGGAGCAAGTGTAAGCACTTTATAAAGGAAGATAGCTAATTTGAACTATTTCGTTACGCAACGTAGAAACGCTATATTTGGGACTCACTATTTCAATGTCCTGCTATATGTATAAAAAAATTCATGAAAGTATTTATGAATAAAATTTCTGTGGAAATTAATACTTAAATAAACATATAAAGACTTTGAAATAGTGCTCTCTAGTTTTTTAATATTAGTGAATGTCTCAGAAAATATGCGTTCTCCATGGTAGTAATAGTAGTAAGAACCTTTACCACTCATTAAAGTCTAACATAGCAGCCAATATATATTGTTCTGTTTGAAGTTGTTATTATTTCCGATATTGACAGAACGTAACTGTCGAGTCTATTCGATAGTGCTTGATTAGTACTGAAACTTTGTATAGAAAATTATTTTACCATTTAAAAAAATTAAAAGTATATGGGAAACCATAGGTATTACCGTGTATATATCTCTATATTACAATCAATGATTGTTTTAAAAAACATACACTAAATAAGGACTACAAGTAAGCACAAGAGCATATCCAGTTCAAAACGGAAGGAATCCAACTTCGTGCGTGGGGAAAGGAGTCCATGGGGCGGGGGGCATGCAATAATACACAATTACAAAAGAAAAACACTATTAATATAATTAATTTTTTCTACAACTGACACATAAAAGTGACATTAACGTTTCAATAAGCGTGCGTGAAATTGCGTTTCACACACTAGATCGTAAATAAAAAATTTACGCACTAGATTTTAAATTTATTATTACAAAATTTGAAAACAAAATAACAAACTACTTATTTATTATGATAATGAGTGTTGATAGTAAAATTGGAACAATTCTCAATTAGCTTCACGCTGGGTGACACATCTGACGCACACATTAATGTTAAAGTTTTGAAGTTCCGATGAGGACGACATAATTGTTGCACAAGATTTGCTTCCAACTTCGCCAGAGGTGGACGCCATGTTCAATATTCCAACTTCGCCAGAGGTGGACGCCGTGTTCAATATTTTATTTGCCATTTTAGTCTTGTTATCTAGGGAGTCTTCAATATATTCTTCCGCTACGGAAGAAGACTTCCAACCTCCGTGTCGCTTAATTGTCAAACGATCTCCACCAGCATTGGCCAGAAGAGTAGTAGAAGACCTTCTGAAGCAGTGGCCTGTGTAGCTCTTAGGGTCATTTTTCTTCAAAAATGCAGCAATGAGACTGGGTATTTCTCCAATTTTATTTATTCCTACGTTCTGATTTACACATCTGCCTTTTGCATACTTCAGGAAAAGGCGACTGCTCGTAGTAGATGATGGTCGCAAATTTTTATATTTTCTATATAGGTATTTCAATATATTCCAACCTCGAAACCGTAAAAGTGCGATCCCTGTGGGTTTTGGTATCGACAACTTTGACGCTTAATATGCGTCCCATGTCCTCTACGTCACCTACTCCCATGTTTGTCAGTTCCATTCTGCGACAAGCACCGAAGACCCCTAAAATCAGGACAATCTGCAAACAAATAAACATAATGTAAATACACTGGTTTTTGTTAAAAAGATTTTTACCTTCATCAACAAATAATCTGTATCCTCTGCTTCAACCAGAAATTTTTCGATGTCATCCTTTGTCAAAATTGCAGATTTGTTCCCATGGTAGTCGACACTCTTACTTTTTAAGTAGGGAATCAATTTTGGAAACTTCCCAAGATTTATATTTTCTATCACATTTAACGTGCTCTTCAGCATTGAGAAAGTAGACCAAAGGGTTGGGGACTTTACTTGCCTGGATTTTTGTTCTAAATACGCCAGAATCACATCTTCTGTAATTCTTTGAACCTTCTTATCCAGGCACCAGTCTTTAAATAAAGAATCTGTTTTTTCATACAGCAATTTGGACTTCCTGGGTAGTAAATTATCAATTGCTGCCTTCGCATCGTGAATCAATTCAGCAGGAATCCCTTTGGCGGCCATAACTTCGTCCTCTTCGCTACTGCTCATTATTTTCAAACGAAATTATACACTGCACCCGTACAAGCAAATATTTTTACACAATGGCGTCGGTTGTTTGAAAATATTTCTACGTCTCCTTAGCAACTCAACAAGGAGACTTGACCATGTCATTTATTGATAGATTTTTATAATTTTTTTAATTTATATTGTCTAATTGACCTATTTCAAATAAGTTGTAGAAAAAGCATTGTTTATATTCCGCGCGTGAAGGTCCTTTTAACGGTTCGACGTTTTTTTTTGTCTCGACCTTCGGTCTCGACAAAAAAAACCATCTCTCCGTTAAAAGACATCCTTCACACACTTAATAGAAAAATAGCTATTTGAACAGTAGTTTGCGAGTTTCCCAGTTTTCGGATTGCAACCGTGGGATCTTAATGCTAAAAAACCTTCTTTGGAATTTCTGTAGTTCGGATTCGGCATTAAACTGTAGGTCCTGTTTCTACCTTAGCGCTGAGGAGAAACACGTGGCAGAGAAGAGGCCGGTGCCCAGCAATGGGACGGAAAGGCTGTTGATGATATGAGTTTGCGAAGATTGGTTGCAAATTTTCTAACTACAGCTTCCACTAATTGTTCCTTGTTTGCGAAAACCCATTGACGATGAATGCTTAGCATGGCTAACCCATTTAACCTATTTTCACCAATATTGTTTCTAAGCCATGTTTCAATTCGGTTAAGGGAGCTGAATGGACGCTCTACGGTGCTTGTTGTGCAGGGGTGTGAAAAAATCGGTAGCGCCTTTCTACTGGTTGGAAAAAACAATTCGCTCTTTTTTAAAACCTCGATGATATCTGGCGCTGCTTTTACCTTATTTGCCGGCAAAATCGCAGTTCTTCGAAGGTACCCATTTTCAAGAAGTTTTTTCTTATCAACCGGCGTAGTGGTCGTCAGGCCAACGATATTTCCAATATCATTTTCATGACACCCGTCGTCTTCAGTTTTTCTTTCGCTGTCTGACACAGTGGCTTGAACCATAGAAGGCCTCGCAGTCGCAATGTCTGAAGCAGAGGATGGTTGTACTTCCTTGCCCTCATCGCCGCTGCTGCTGCTGCTGCTGCTGCTGGTGCTGGTACTTTTCTTTGGTTTTAAATTCACTGCAAAAAATATAATATAACTTTAACTAAAAGTTAGTGTGGACGCGCCATAACACACGCAAATGTAGATACTCAAATAAACGTCAATACTTACCATTTTTAACCAAAAAATAATTTGTAATAAAGTAGATGGCACGAAACAACAAACTTTAGTTTCGTAAAAATTGCACAGACTTGTGACCCTTGTGTGAATGTACCTTAACTGCACTGACTCTACCCAATTCATTCAATTTACAAAGTATTTATTACCTCATAAAATATACATTTGACACTCTATAAGGCAAAGGCCGTTATAGGAGATGCCTTCTCTTCAGTCATGACTTTAACCGAAATACGCGCCCTCTTATATAGGCATGTACAAGATAAATAGCTTCTGGAATATTCTCGTTGACACGTCGTGAAATGAACATCTCAAAGGTTTCGGAATGAAGTATAGATAGTATTCGTGGTTGTAAGATTATTAGTGCAATAACGTGTCTACTGTAAATTGTCAAGCCATTCTGTTGTTTATAGTATACAGTCATTGTGGATTTACTTCGAAAGGCAATTTCGTGCTGCAAGTAATATTTTGTTAAAACAAGTTCTGTATGTATAGTATATAGTAATAGTTACCAATTAACTATAATTCATAAACGAACGAATAAAATAAAAAGCGCAATATGAAGTTCTGCGGTTGCTTGCTAGTCAACTCTTCGCGTGCGCGTTTCAGCGCGAACCAATTCTAGATAGTGACGTAGGCGCTCCCATGGCAACGGAGGTATAAGTGCAGAGTTAAATTACGTTTGAGGTCGATTCTTCACTACAATTGCTCGAGTGTTGTAGATAAGATTTTTGTATGGTCGACGCTCGACGGACTGCATTTACAATTTAAATTTTTGTTTGTTTTCACTAAGCTTAATAGCGTCTACGAGTATGTATGCCATAAACAAATGACTCCTAATACGTGAATGCCGATAAATAATTCGTTATGTAATTTAAATAAATATTCGCAATTGAGTGAAACTTTTAGGTGAAGAGGCACTTAACCTACTTCACTTGGGGAGCCGCCACTGATGCATGCATAACTGTAATCTTCTTATAAAGTTACGTCTTACAGACTGCAGTGGTTCAACTATTACACTTTGGAAGGCTTGGGTAATGCGAGCTTTCATCTGTACCAATTGTTAATACACACATGATCAAAATTATTGCATATCGCATTTGCAGGCAATGAACCATATTTTTTCATTAATTTATCCCATAAATGAATAGGTTGGGTTTTAAAAGTTTATTACAACAAGATATCCAAAATATAAAACAGAAGACACGAATGTTTACTAAGCAACTAAAATTGACAAAGCAATCAACTTAGTAAATAAGTTAATTTTGTGATTTTTTGCGCTGCATAATTAACATAATGGTACGAAACACGATTACATACTTCAATAGAGTGAGAATAGTGACCCTCTTGCAGAATGGGCTGACACAAAGAGAAGTTGGAAACTGTAGAAGTATCACAGAGTGATGTCTCCAGAATTTTTAGAAAATTCAGGGAGACTGATGACGTTAAAGATAGGCCAGGAAAGGGTTGAAAGAAAGTCACTACGCCTAGACAAGACCGCCAATTAACTCTAATAGCTCGAAGAAATTGCACATTGTCATGTAGTGCTCTGCAACGAGAATTCCGAAGAATGGAAGGAATAAATATTTCCAGGCACACAATTCACAGGCGTCTGAAATCCAACAATTTGCATCTTCGTAGGCCTCTCTATGTGCCTAGATTGACTCGTCAACACAGAACCACTCGTTTGCGTTGGGCCCAAGAAATGACAGCAAGGGCCCCAAATTGGAATATGGTAATGTTTTCTGATGAAACCAGAATTGGCTTGCTAAGTGATTCAAAACGTATACGAGTTTGGAGAGGTCCAGGAAGGCAAGCACGCTTGTCCACAGCCCAGACTCGTCTTCCATTCCAAGGTGGTAGCGTAATGTTTTGGGCCGGTATAATGCGCGGTGTTCGTACGCCATTGGTGGCCATTGAAGGGACAATGACAGGAAACCTTTACATTAGAGAGATTCTTGCTCCTGTTGTACGGCCATTTCTAGGTAGAGTGGGCGAAGATTTCGTATTTATGGATGACAATGCGACGCCCCATCGTACTCTTGCCGTTGAGCAATACCTTCAAGAACAGGGTATCACAAGGTTGTGGTGGGCAGCAAATTCTCCCGACAAGAACCCTATTGAACATGCTTGGGACATGTTAAAAGCCCGTATTAGAAATCGAAATAATCCTCCTTTAACTTTAAGAGAATTGAAAATTGCTGCTCGGGAAGAGTGGGACGCTATTCCTCAAAGAAACATTGACCATCTCATTGAAAGTATGGAAAACCGCATAAATGCGTGTCTTCGTGCTCGAGGAGGAAATACCGACTACTAATGTATTAAAATTAGCGTTTATTGTTGTGTTCCTGTTTTTAATTGAATTTTGTATTAGTCTTTGGAATAAAAACTCTTTAAAAAACCCAATCTATTTAACACAGATGAGCCGTTTTCGATTAATCTAGTCGATACTAATAAAGTCGATTCGATTACAGCACACAATCTCATTAAAAAGTTTAATTCGTGGCGATTCACAGATATGCAATAATTTTGATCATATGTGTAGTAGTCAAAGCTGACTATTGGCAGAAATGACGGTTTTACAATTTTAAAATAATACAAACTTATAAAAAGTCTCATTATCGCAAGAAGTATTGATTTTTGGTATAGGACACCTTACATAAAATTGAAAGAGAACATAGTTTTTGATGTTTGAAAATGCTTGTATTTGGCAGGTTATTTTGAACACCCCGTATAATATAACTCAATTTGGTACGATGCATAAGATTTCGGGCCTCATGCCAAACAAGTTTATATTTAATTTTGATTGCCTACTGCATTCCTTGATCGAGATAATAACATTTTCAAGTACCTCTGGATTTGTCACAATTTAGGAAAAAAATTAAATAACTCAAAAAGTACTTAGTTTATACATATGGTACCTTCTACATTTTATTGTCAGAAAAGTGAGGGGAATACAAAAATGCAATAATATATAGGGTGTTCCATTTAAAAACAGTATAAATTGTTGAACCACACTTTTGTGGAACACCCTGTATGTATGAAACTAATTTTAAAATATAGCTGCCATAAACCGCTACAGCTTTGATGCAAATGTTTTTTTTATTTGTTTAAAATGTAGTCGTAATATTACTTCCTCAGATCGTATGGCGGTATGTATGTTACGATATGCAAACTTAATTTAAGGATATTTATATACTCGTATTTATGTTGTTTTAGCTGTACACGCAGCGGTGGTTTTATGCTAGTAATGAATGGAAAAAGTACTTAGAGACATACATTAATTTAATGGGATGGTTTGAATTCGCTTTGCTGCATTTGCTGTTTGAATTCAAAAGAACATTCTGTTATCATGCTCGTGCAGTAATTTGAGGAGCATTGTATATTCAAAGTTTAAATCCGCGAACAGAAAATGTTGCGCCAAAATAAAACTATTACACATTATATTGAAATTTCAAATTTGGCTTGTTTGATATACGAAACCAGAATATTGTAAGGCATGTTTACACTTCATCAACGTCGTCATGAGATTACGTAGTACAGAATGGTGATGGCAGTAGTGTTGTAATTATGCAGGCATTGTCATTTGAAGTAGAAGAAACTCTAGTTGAAGCATTTCTTTTTAATATTTGCTGATAGTTGCATGTAGAGTAATAAGAGACACAACCCCTGCATGTCCACGGTGTTCCAGTTGTTCGCTCTTCAATTAACTGCAAATGACACTAATTTTCTTCAGTACTTTGCCCAACGGAAGTGTTTAGCTGTAATTTAACCTATTTCCTGAGAAAATATCAGTTAACGGTGTAAACCACTTGTTTAAGGCCCGTAATATCGTATTAAATTCGCATTATTCCTTCTTGGATCGCCTATCGAATACCTATTGACAACCATGTAGGCTTTCATAAAAATATGTTTATGTACATTTATTTTACTGTTATTCTTATTATTATATAAAAAAGATATATTTATTTTAGCGATTGACTGCGCGCTTGCGTGTGTTCACGAAATTCAGAATTCAGAAATATGATTATCTTGAAACAACCTGGAAGTGAATCTTGCAGAGTTAGAAGTAAACATCGCCAAATAACAGAGGAAAACCAGCGTTTTAGGTACAATGAACATAAAAGAAGGTAAATGCGTGCAAGATAACGATTATTGTTTTTTCACTGGCATATCAAGGTGATCGCGCTATCAAAAGTATTTTCATTTTGCTAGGGAAAACCTTTGAAAAACTTCAGGTTCATGATCAGTTTTTAAACAAATTATCGATATGACGATGCAGTTCAACAAAATGATACTAATTTAAGTTTACTCGAATTTAGAAAAACAGTCGAAACAGTTCCAAGTAATGTACCGAATCTCAAATTATATAAATAATATAATAATTTCAGTGCATGATGTAGTTGTTTAGAACTAATTATTATCCAATCCTCCTCTAAATAAGCTAGCAGTTAACCTAATTTAATAGAATAATCAGTTCCCAAATTTTAATCAAAAGTAGAAATTACGAAATAAATATAAAAGGCATTAAATTGTGAGGATGAAATCTACATAAGTATAGACTGAAAGTGGCAATGGAAATTTACCATTCGCTAGAGGTATCTCAATATAACAAATTGTATGCAGGGTGTTTTTGAATGAGTTGTGTAATTTTGAACGTGTATACTCCAAGGAAAAAGGCGTGATATTTTCTTAAATTGTCGTTACTGTTGACTTAATTAAGAATTACTGGGTAGAATATAGACTCGGTTTGAATCTTTAAGGAATTACCTCGTACAATCCTTTAGTACTAAAACGTATTATTGATATTGTAATACGAGGGGAACTCAAAAACCTACCTACCTATCCATGACACAAAAGAGACCCAAGAACGCTAATAATTTTATTTTTCAATATGACATCCATCTATATCAAAGCCCTTACGTCATCTGTCCGGAAGTTGGTTTATACCTTCGGAACAAAATTTCTTTGGTTGACTAACGAAATAGTCATCAACAGCGTGTTTAAGTTCGTTATCTGAGTAAAATCTTCGTCCTCGTAAATATTTCTTCAGCTTTCTAAACAGGTAAAAATCAGATGGTGCCATATCTGGATGTAAGGTGGGTGATCAATTTCCTGAAACCCATATTCCTCTAAAGCAGGCAAGACCCTTCGAGCCTTGTGGACTCGTGCATTGTCTTGGAGAAGCAAGATGCTTTACTGATGCAAATGTTGGCGTTAAGCACAAATGGCGTTTCTTAGATATCTACAGTATCGGCATAAGTTTCTCCAGTAAGTGTAATCCCTGTTGTAATATATTCGATTAACAATATTTCCTCCATGTCCCAGAAATTTGTGGCAATTTACTTCCCAGCAAAAGATTGGGTTGCATGGATTCTTCTTTCGTCTTAGGATCGCAGTAATGAATCCAAGTTTCGTCACCAGTCATCATTAGTAATAGAAACTCTGAATCCTTCTCTGAAGTGGACAAATGTTGGTCGCAAATTTGTTGACGGTGCAATTTTTGTTCCGGAATCAAGATCCTTGGAATCCACCGCGCTGACACCTTACTCAAGCCTAACACCAACATAACCATAACATCAACTTTCTGGCGTATTTCTTCATTAGTTGTATCTGGCGGTCTGCCTGATCTTGAGTCATCTTCAACGAATTGCCATCCTCAACAAAATTGTTTATACCAAAATTTAACCTTATAATAAGAGCGTCTTCTCCTTAAAGCGCGGTCATCTTGTCATAGATAGCTTTCGGCCCGTTCTCTTCTTTTGTCAAGAATTTGATTACACGTGTGTTCAAGTTTTACAACATTAAATTTTAATACAATTGAACACAATATTTTTGAAACAAGTGTGCAGGCCTGAGCTGCGTATACAACTGTCAAAAACTGTGAAAATATAACATTAATAGCATAGGCCGCTTAGCCATTGTTTTCATGGCTAGGTAGATAAGTATTTGAGTTCCCCTCGTATTAAAAATCTTTTTCAGTTGTTGCAGATCAATTACCTAATACGGACTCCTTCAATCCTCACTTTTCTCAAACCGTAAACTTGCAAACATACAGAAAACACCATTAAAAATAAGAATAAGAATATACTCCGAAATACTTGCATATCTAAAATAGTAGATTATAGCATACGAACGCAATGATCTTTCAGACATGTAACATTTGAATTATATTCGCAGAAAAACGGAATACAAATAGCTCTGGGCTACAATATCAAATATGTATTATGATCGATATAGTAGGATTAGTGATGAAATTTGCTTAATGATAACTCACCTATAAATGGATAAATGAGTACATAATGGATAAGCCTCTAGGATCAAAGTACTGAACGAGCAGCAGAGACCTAATTTTATTGCTAATATTATTATGATGCAGCTAGAATTCGATAATGCAAACATTGCTGTTGCAGCTGGTTTTATTTTCACATACATGTTTTACATACTCAATCAAGTGTAGCGTTAACATTTTAAAATTCTGAACAAACAGGATTATATACCACAACAGGGTTCAATTTATAGTATAATGGAATTTTCTAAAATTTCTTAATGAAATTACACCGTATTCATGCCCGATATTATTGTGCTGGTGGAAGAACAAACTGATTCTACGTTTGTAACCTTCACATACCTATCGTTAGGCATTTTGTTTAATTTGGTATGGAAACATATAAGTAACATATATCCAATAGCATAACCGATTTCAGATCAAATTTCCATTCATCTTTTTAAGTGCTAGTAAATACAGTAATTTAACTAACATGAATTACATAGAACTCACAAGTTTATAAAAATAAAATCCTGATCACATAGTAGAGTACGAGGTTTTGTAATTTAATTGCCTGACTGGCACGATAAAAGGAGACACAATTTATCTAACACGAAAAATATTTTATATTTATTCAAAGTAATCTCCATTTACTTTAATACACTTACTGCAATTATATTAAAAATAGTTTTGGAAACAGTTGGTGTTGCGGAAGAAACTACTAATTCTCGCTTACATTTTTCGTAATATCTTCTAGGTCTTGAAATCGTTTTCATTTACCGGTACCGGATCAAGCGGATAGGATAAGGGATTGATTTTAACAACGCCGTGGTTCATATAAACCAAGTTTACAACCCGTGCAGAATGGGCAGGTGCATTGTCAGACAAAAGAAACATTCGCTCACATTCGAGAAACCTGCAATAATTTCTTCTCGCTTTAAAGTCAAGTGCACTATGTTGTACTTGTCCTTCAAAAATAAATTGTATATGGACCACACTCTGTTTATCGTAGAAGATAATCAATGTGGTGTTGATTCTAGATTTTTGCAAATGAAACTTTTTGGGTGATGATTTTCTAATCCACTGCATGCTTCAGCGTTGCTTCTCAGGGTCTTTCTGAAACATCCAGTGACAATGCAGTTAAGGAAATTTAGTCGAAACGAAGTATTTGCACGATGCAACCCTTCTGTATTATTGTTCATCCGTAATATACAAATTTAGTACAGCTCTTCCCCTTTTCGAAATCTTCATGTAAAATTGATCAAACGATCTCCGTATTGATATTGAACTCATCTGTCATCATTCGGAAGGTCATTTAGTGATCTTTTGCTGCAATTGCACACCTAGTTCACCAGTTCAAGCAGTATATTGAACAACTTCACCAAACACCGTTTGTAACATTACATAAATTTTATTGTCTATTGAATTTGCCAAAACGTGTGCAGCTTTTAGTGTGTTTTTATCGATAAGCTGACCTAATCCGTAAAGTTCAAAGCTCCAGAAATTCCAGCGTCACTTCCGAAGTTTCATTTACACATTTTTCATTCTTCCCACTATAAAACTTTTATATTAATGTTGTTTATGCTAACAGTTAACATCATCATTAATAATATTGATACTGCCCGCCTCTTTGTAGTTTTCATCATCTGTTCAACAACATCTCTATTTTTCTGTCGTGAGTACCATTCAGTACATTAAGGAAACTCCATGCCATGCCTTTTATTAGCTTCACCTACATTAAATATTAATAATGTAATGAATGCAGGTGATTGTGTGTAGATAATACTTAGTAGCACCTACTTTTAAAAAGAAGTGTTCATTAGTAAAATGTATATTACATATGAACAGGTTGACTATTATAAATTCTAAACCATTCATACATATAGTATGTACCGTAATCTAATTTGTCAAATATTCAACTAACTGTAAATCTTTACCAAAGCACACTTAAAATAGGAAGGTGCTGTTACGTTTACAGTCAACAACATACATTTCCAATGATTTAATTCATCCTGTTCAATATATAATCAAAACTATTTAGATGCAATTTCTCTAATGAACGAATACGGAAAACACCTGCTTCTGTGGTGTTTGCGTCACAATATAATCAGTAAAAATTTAAACCTATTCAAGCAGAATGCTTTAAGCATAATTGACAGATATGGAAGTTATTTCAATGCACGCTATTTTTGAACAACCACTAAAAAATTTGTTTCGGCTGTCATAGCAATTCATTCACTGAAATCCATAACTTTAAATAAACGTAAATGTAAATATTTGCAGCAAATAATCATCCGATGATTCAGATCCAGATATATTGGGGTGTCAACAAAGGTTTACCGGACTAATGAACATCAATATAATGTGACAGTTGATTATTAAAATAATTAACTGTCTGTGTTTAAATTACCTCATGTGGCACTGGTTCATAAAACCCCAGCGGAATCGATTTGCATAACAATGGAAATACTAATATAATATCTACGAATTAATTAAAACTTGATCATCGCCCACAGTAAACACGTGCTGTCAATTCCTGCAGTAGATCGTTAATCTCAGCTACTCAATAACTTAGCTTTCAGGTTCGTGTTGGTCGTGCCAGGGATGTTTTGAGTAATTGTCTTTTGGAATTGAAACCACTCAAATTGTTCGCTATTATTTAAAAAAAACGTATAGAGCAAATTGCTCACAACCTGTTCAATATTCAAATTGGATAAGTTATTGATCAAAAACGTGAGCGCTCGAGATTTGGTGTTGATTGTTATCAAAAGACTTAAGCCCGTCTTTTGTGTTTATGATTCCAAACTGAAAGAAGAAATTCGGATAAACATAAGGTGCGTCAAAAACATGTATCATTTACAATCGCACTTGAACTGGAATGCTAGTTCTGACAATTTGTTAATAACTCTAGTACCTCCACCGTCATCACATCCAAGTTTCACTATTTTTACCTTATTTATTGATATAAAAAAGAATCTGCAAATCTCTGTTATTCATAAAAAACACATCATTTAGCACTTCACATATTTATTGTACGTCACCGTCATCATCGGAAATGGTCCATACTTGTTATTTAAAATGGACAACTGTGAATACGTTTACATTTTTTAAATTTAAATATGTTGCTGAGTATAAAACTGCAGTGTTTTGACTTCACTGGTATTGTTTTTAATGTCACGTATTGGTGGTGGGTTCTGATATTTGGCACATTCGCATAACAGCTGTTTACTGTTATCCGTTGATAACACATGTTACATTCCGGTTTATGTTTTTTCTTCACCAGGTATTTGTGTGTGATTCTCATATGTTGTATCCTCACTCTATTGGTTATCACTTCATCTCTTCTTCTTTGACTATGGGTCTCTGGCTATTCGTATACATCTGGTTTGATGTTTCGGAGTTTATTATTGGTTATTGCATTCCACTATTCCTTCCAGGCTTGGTGTACTTGACGTGTTCGATATGCTTTTTGATCGTTCAGGGTTATCTGGATGTCTTCGGTCCCGGTTTTTGATATAGCTTCTTTTGCCTTTAGGTCTACTTTTTCGTTATGTGTGTTTCCAATATGGGATGGTATCCACATAAACGTTATATGTTCATTTCCTTGTTTTTAGCTTATACAAAAGTACATTGATTGCCACAACAAGCTCGATGTTACTGTAAATATTTTGTATAGATTTTAGACCACCCGAATCCGACAGTTTCAGGAATTTATCGCGATTGTCTATGAGTGCATATTGGAGTGCTTTCCTTATTGCATATAGTTCAGTGTTGCATACCGAACAGTATTTGTTTAGTTTATAGTATATTATCACTTCAATATGTACAACCTGTTCCGTTTTCTGTTTTGGATCCATCTGTGTGTGTGGGTGTGTATATATATGTATATATAGGTGTGTGTGTGTGTATATATATATATATATATATATAGTGTATATTGAAGGAAGTTTTGATGCTTTTTGGAGGTTGGCTAATTGGAAAATATCAACTATGTGTGCTATGGGGCTGTTGTTATTGTATAATTGGCAAAAATATTATATACATATATACCGCTGCAAATTAACTGATTACGGTGCTTTTAGGGTTGTGCTTGAAAGAGTTTTGGAAGGAAGGATTTTCGTTTCTTGAAGGTTTATGTGGGATTGGTTTGGATTTAAAAGTTGTAAGTCTTTAACATAACGGCAGTGGGAGTTTTCCTGTGATACCATATAGACTCAATTTTGAGCTTGTTCTATATGCCCCTGTGAGGATTCTGCGTCCGTTATTGTATATAGCATTCATTGCTTTATTCGGCCTGTCGGATTTTGGATAAAACTAGTGCCTTTAGAATTTTCCCTAGAGTCTGTTGTTTTCCTCCCCAATCATTATGTGAAATCACACACGAAAGTTTTTTGGCATTCGTTTTTGAGATTTTCTACATCTGTATCAAGTTTAGTTTTCGGTCAAATATTACACTTAAAATTTTTACGTGCCACATACATAGACAGTGTTGTTCAGTTTAATTAGTGGATTCGCTGCAAGCTATTCTTTTAATTTATTGTATACACTTTTGTTTTCTCTGCTGAGAGTTTTGGTCCGTTTGATGTACTCCATTCTTCTAACTTGCTGATGGCATTTTGCAGATTTTCTGTAATGAAATTTATATTGGGGCTGCTACAATATAATATAAGATCATCCGCATAGAGGAGCTTTTTTACAGGAAATTTGATATCTATGATAATATTTTTTATGGCGTTAAGGAACAAGGTGACACTGAGTACTGAACCTTGGGGTACTCCGTTCTCTTCAAATTGGTTTTTAGATTAGTTATTGCCCATTCTTACTTTATGTGTTGTATAAGATAAAAAATTAATCATATTACCTTTGAATCCCCCCTCTAGAAGTGGCCTTCTAATTTTATGCCTCTAAACTGTATCGTAGAGTTTCTCTAGATCGCAGTAGATGGCTATTAATTGTTCTTTCTTAAAAAGGAGTATTTTAAGGTGTATCTAGTCTAGCTATATCATGATAAGTTGAACGGCCTTTTTGGAAACCACTTTGTTCCTTAATCAGTTTTCCTTGTTTCTCCATTTGCCAGGCTAATCGTTGGTTAATTATTTTTTCTAATAACGTAGTGTACTTGTCGCAGCAGTTGGTCGATACCTGGAAACATTCGTTTTTTGTTTTAAGGATTGGTACCGCGATGACTTCTCTCCAGATCTCTGGAAATGTATCGTTTTCTCATATGTAATTATATAATTGAAATTGTTTTTACTTAAAGTAAGTGCTTAATGATTTTATCTGGCCCAGGACTTACGTCTTTACATTTCTTCAACACTTCTTCAAGTTCATATATGCAAGTTTTAACAATTTGAACTTTTTATAATACATATATTATCTATAACAGTGTTAAAATTTTCTAGAAGACCATACGTCTTGTAGTCTATAATCTATACATCCTTCGATCATCTCATAGACTACCTGAAGCTTCAGAATTGTAATAAAATAAATGTTGCCATCTTTACAATACCTTTATACAGGGTGCAACAACATAACTTCCTTTTTTGGAATGCGCGCTATTCTGGCTGTAGAGGTCGTAGCGGGGTGGGAGTAGTCTCATTTGACAGGCGTGGTTTTGTTTCCTACCCCGTTCATCATCATCATGTGTTGGAACAGTGAGGAGCGTGCGTTTGCCGCCGAGGCCTACTTTTCGAACGAATGTTGTGTGATCGCAACCTAGCGCGCCTTCCGAAATCGCTTCAATGTAGCTCCGTTGGGCCCTGTCTCGGACCGGAAATCAATTGTTACATGGGTCACTACTTTCAGACAAACCGTGAGTACGACAAGACGAAGAACTGGAGTCCCCCGGCCGATCAGATCGCCTGAGAACATTGAGGCAGTGAGAGCTTCAATCTTGCAATCCCTACAGCGTTCTGCGCGCAAACATGCGTCTGCCCTTGGACTTTCCGATCGTTCAGTGAGGCGAATTCTTCACGATGACTTTCATTACCATCCATACAAGTTGGCGATTGTGCAGGAACTCTCCGAACGCGACTTCAATTCTCGGAGGAACGCATGCGAGGCGCTTCTCGAAAACGTTCCTGAGGACGCAATTGTTTTTTTCAGTGATGAAACGTCAAGCGTCAACAAACAGAACATGCGCTACTGGGCTGACACCATTCCCCGACAATTGCATCAAAGGCCTTTGCATTCACCTAAGGTCACAGTGTGGTGTGCAATTTCCTCAGCTGCGATTGTTGGGCCCTGGTTTTTTGAAGAAAATGAGGTCACAGTGACAGTGAATTCAGACCGGTATGTGAACATATTGGAGGAATTTTTGTTTCCACGACTTGATGATTTGGACTTAGGGGACATTTGGTTCCAACAGGACAGAGCAACGGCTCACACTTCAAGGATATCGATGGCTGTTTTGAGGGAACACTTCCCGGAGCGCCTTATCTCAATAAAGGGCGATTTGGAGTGGCCAGCCCGCTCCCCAGATTTGGTCGCTTGCGATTTTTTTTGTGGGGTTTTTTGAAATCTTGTGCTTATGTCAACCGTGCAAGGACCCTACAAGACGTGAAGGCCAACAGTCGGGCAGAAATTGCCAACATACCCGTTGCTATGCTGGTAAGGGTCATGACAAACGCCACAAATCGGCTTCTTCAGTGTATGGACAATGGGGGGCGTCACCTACTTGATATGATTTTTAAAACTGTGTAAGACAAAACTTTAGATATGTACCTACATTATAAAAAAAAATAAAAAATTTCTGATTCATAAAATGGGGTTTATTGCGTTTTGAAAAAAGGAAGTTGTGTTGCCCCACCCTGTACTTTAATAATTGTAACAAATATGAGAGACTTGAAATGTAATGCGATTGGATGACCAATTTGTAAGTAACCAACACAATTTTGAAAACAATCGTAGCAGTGTTATTTTCAAAGCTAGACACTATATTTTGATTAAGGTGCCATAGGAATTTGCAGTCAATTTTGAAGAAATTTGTTTTTCTGAAAAGATTGTAAAAGCAAGTCTAATTCGCGCTTCCGGTTTCGGATTGTTCGAAAAACATCGACCCATACATGCAGACATTTTGTAAACATTACTTTATTCCGTTCTTAGAGGTCCGAAACGCACATTTCCCTAAAATCCTTATATGATAATTCATAAAAATAGAGTAAACATACCCAGAATAGTGTTGTAATATTTTGTCCACTTATATTATTTATTTCCCATTTCTCGCTTTACCAACTTTATTCACTCTATAATTTTATATCATTTTCCTCTTTTCGATAAAGCATGTTTGCAATAAAACAAGCAAAAAAGAATTCGCTTAGTATTTGTAATTCGTTGTTATTGAACGCTTGCCCTTTTGACCTTTAACCCACGATAATTTTCCAGTTTTCTTTTACATACAAGGCTGTATTTATGTGAAGTTTACTAATACCCAACGGCATTACATACAACAAAAACAGAAATCCCTGAGTTAACAATGTGTTTGTTCAGCAAAAGAACCATTATGATAAACGAAATCTGACATTCATAGTGGGTTGAATTTTAAGATTTTCTAGAGAAGCAAAGCTTTTCTCTAGGTCCACCGAAAAACCAACTCACTGCATACTTTCCTATTCATCGAAAGATGAATTGCTAAATTCTCTTCAAATTAAAAAGCTACGAGTGGCGCGGTTGTAGTTAGTGGAAGTACGTTTCGGTGAATGGCGCTTTTAAATTATTCAAAAACGCATTGGTATGAAATTGAAAGAAAATTTTCCTCTGCGTAATGGAATGGCAGTGCTCAGATTAATACGAAAATATATGAAAACTTTTATTTCTCCTTAAATGAAATTTTTGTCGTTTATGCATAATAAATGCTTGGTCGTTTATTTAATGTAATACCGACGTTACGAATTATATACTTGAAAGGGTAGGTAGTTATTTGTACTTAATACTGTATATATTCAAGAAATTGATTTGATATGAATGTATCTAATTAATAAAACAATGCTATAGAGAATGTCATAATTTAAACATAAGTTGACTGTTGACTTAATACGTAACGTACTGGTTTTGTGAAATTAACAGAAGTAGCAATTTCATAATAGATTTCTATCTATAATACTCTTATAGGTATTACGCCAAATAGCTCTCTCTCTCTACTCCTTTGAGCCTCGAAAAAGCCTGCGGCCTTCTCTCCTATACCACCGGTATACGTGTGAACTAGTGTATCCAAACATAGGGGACCTACCGTTTGATGGTAACGGCTGACACATATAAAAATAATTTAAGATAGATAGATACCGGTTTTTTAGAAACTATATTAAATGCACTGTTTTTAGTTATTGCTAATTTTTTTTCAAATAAAATTTCGGTCTCCGGTCGACGCAGCTTCAAATGAGTACGTCGATTTCTTATTTCTTTTACACTTAGTGTCGTACGGCTCCCTGTAAAACAAGCTGACAATATACACCTTACTGTGGTATTCTATAGTCTTCTAAAATATTTACCAGCCAATGAAGACAAGCCAGTAACAAAATCAAGAACACTTACTTTTATAGCAATAAATTTACACTCATTATTTCCCTTGTATACATGAGGTAAATAGAAACTCCTAGCCCTGAAATTCTCTAAAAGCGTCGGTATTCGCGATATCAAGAGTCGTTCAAACGAAACCAAATAGTAAAGAGATGGGGATCTAGTCTAAGACAAGTTGAAGATAGAAGTGTACACACTGTTCACTTCTCAACCCACACTGGGCCAGCGTGAGAAATGTTGGCGTAAAACCTTCAATGAAACTGCACCACAATGTAACATGTGCGAAGGGCAATTACCACTGTGAATACGCATGACTACATATTTTTACATCCATGTAGATCAAGTTTAGTTCTTTGTAATTTAGGTATTATTGAGTAATGCAATTATTTTGCAGTTATTCGATAACATTTGGATACAATGTACATTTAGGGGTGATTGGGGATGTTTTAATCTTCTTGTATTTTGCGTGTTTTTGTTGTACCAGGGATATCCAAGAAACACTGAGTATTTTGTTATCACGTTTTTATAACCAGCGATACATTCCTTATATGTCATCATACTACATCTATACATTCATTCCTATTGTAGCAAATGTTTTAATAATTTCTTCAAAGAACCGAGGAAATACCCGAATTTATTTTCGTATAACCAATTTCATCTATGTAGTTGGAAGCAGCAAGGCGGACAAGTGCGAGTACTGGTAAAACAGTACTCAAAGTTAACGAACGAGTATCCGCGCGGTGCCTACTTGGATGGGTGACCGAAATCTTCGCTCTAACCCTGCAACCCGCGGTACCTGGGAGAGTAGCTAAAACCGTCGGTCCCCCTGGGTTAGTGCGGCATGTCACTAACTACCTCAAAGAGGGTTAAAGTGGCAGCAGGATGCGGAACTACCTTCGGATCTCTCCGCGATCATTTCCCATACGCGATTTATTTATTTATCTATGTAGTGATTGGAAGTGGATTGTTTAAATTAAGGAGTTAGCAGTCGTCGAATACTGAAAAATCTCGATCAATATCGCAAACTTGGTCCGGTCTCCATTTGTCATTGGGGATCAAATTAATGGCAGTCTTCGTGTTACGATCGCACTAGAGTAAGTAATAAGATCATTTACACAAAAAAATAAATACACCACACATAAGGCATGTTAAGCATGGTTACGCACCAACACGGTAACCTGCACAGTTTAATGTAGCCATTGCGAGAGTATTCTGAAGAGACGTATTGAATGAAAATAATTTCTTCATTGTTTGTAAATAAACTATACAGTTTTCTTACTTGCTCTCATTTTGTGTCTACACACAAAAGTATCTGTACATTATTGAAACATAATGGAATAATGTTGGCATACGGTACTTTTGCTTTTAAAATATTCATTGTATTTAAATATTAAAGCTTTATGATTTGCTTGAAGTATACCTATAAGTATATACTTATTAATTTATTATTATAAATAAATTAAAATAGTGGCTGATTGTTATTACTTTATTATCAAAATACGGAACGGTATATTTTAGGCTATAATTTAATAATAATAGCTAAATTAAAATCTGACAAGAACGCGAAAACCTTTTTAAGATAATTTATCCCAAGAAAAGAATTAGTTGTTTCCTTCTTTCTCGACACTAAGTCAACAGCAGTTTAATCGTTGTCCAGCGTGAGCCTATCTTGAGTTTCCCATTTAATTACGGAATATAGTTGGCCTGCCTGGAATCGATTTACCGCAAATTACCACAGCTGTTACATTTCCACAATCAATAATCATCCGCATAAATGCATTCTGTTAACATTGTCTATATTAATATCCTACAATAAAATAATATCAGGTCAGGAAACATTTCCATTGTACATAAATATATCGCTTTAAAGTTCTTAAATCAATATCCCCATCGTACTGGATTGCTAAGAATTGATTGAAGCGCTTCGAGGAAATCAAAGCAAGTGCTTTGCGGAACAAAACGGTTTTTTTAGCTTGACTGGAATTTCATTAACGAGATAAAAGAAAGTTTCCAACGAAACTTTAGCAGAAAGTAGATTATTATTACTTAACAAAACCGGCTTGTGTTCTCAAGAATCTTGCGAATGCACCCACATCTAAGGTAATCAAGTTTTAGATAGTATTCCAAGTCTGCTCTACAAACTTAAAGCCAGCAATAAAGCATGAATAGCTTAAGGGGTAATAGTTTAAAGCCAAAATTTTATTAAATTCGTTAATGCTTTTAGGAAAATATTTTGGGATAAACCATTCATAGACGGTATTATGTACTCAACGCAGTTTTGATCGACAACTGACGTGCTAAAAACTGTATAAACACTTTGATATTGTGGTGACAGACAGAACGATATTTTATAAATATATTAGAATTGTGGTTTATCCACTAAATAATTTAATACAATTACTGTACACGGTGTTTTCAAAATAGTAAACAATATTTGGCAAATATACTATATACATATGCGCGTTTATAGAGCCTAAATTTTATACAAGGTATTCGAAAAATAGGGGATAGTGTTGAGGAATATATTATACACACTAGAACAAGAAAATACCAAATGTTTAGCCCAAGTTCTTATCAACTATCCTGGAGACATATTATTTGTTTGTTCATACTTTTTCTTAGTTATTTTCATAATTTACAGTTGCGTACTTGTGTATCTTAATTTTGTGCTGCTTCTTGTTAGTTTTTGAATCGTATTATTAGCTCGCAACATCCCATTGTTGGGCAAGGGCCTCCCCCATAAAGGGGTTGTTGATCTATTCTCCCATAGTGATCAGTCCTTGTGGGAGAGAGGCGCCGCGTTATGCAACCTTCGGGTCACCCGTCCAAGTACTGACCGGAGACCACGCTGCCTTAAGTCTCTTGATCGTACGTAAACGGGTGACGAATGTGCGCAACCCGGGACCTCATGGTATTGTATTGCCAGCTAAATGGCTCTTAGAAACAAATATTTCCCAATCGAAGACAACCAAACAGAAAACTTTTCATGTATATTGACTGTCGTCTTCCAGAGAGAGAGAGAGAGAGAGAGAGAGGGAGAGAAACTTTAACTCTTCATGTTGAAGAAGAAATTTTAGATGCTGCCGCCGAGAATCCTTCTGTAAGCACAAGAGGAGAAAGTAATGACCTAGAAATTTCGCACTCATTAGAGTGTCTCGAAAGCCCAACTTGCATCCTTACTATCTTCAGCGCGTGCAAGGGTGATTCCGAATGATTATGCGTCAAGACTTGGATTTTGCCATTAGTTTGCACAAAAAAATACTATAGATCCTAATTTTATTAATTCGGCACTATTTATTGATCAAGCCGGTTTTAACAGAAAGGGCATAATCAACTTCCATAACAACCATTTATGGGCGGAAGAAAATCTTCGTGATTTTTTACAAAGTAGACACCAACAGCACTTCAATGTCAACGTATGGGTTGGTATGGTTGGTGATGAGCTGATAGAACACTTTTTGCGTAACCGATTAACGAGCATAGTTCACGAACAATTTTTGATCAGTGATTTACCAAATTTATCAGAGAATGTTCCATTGCCAGAAGACGTTGTGACCACAACGTGTGGTTCATGCAGGACGGGGCGCCTCCACTTTATAGCAAGACAGTTCGATAGAGGTGATCCAACTGCGTGGCTTCCACGTTCCCCTGACTTAAATTCGTTGCAGTTCTTGTGTGGGGTTATTTAAAGAGCTTGGTTTATTCAACGCCATTAATGGCACAGATGCTCTGCGTCAACGAATCGTGGACGGCTGTAATGTAATACGTGACATCCCGGGAATTTTCGAATATGTTTAATGGCAATTTTCAAATGTGTTTAATGACAAGATGTCTTGCAAGTTCAAGAGGAGCATTATAAATATTCAATGTAATTTTTAATTATTTAAATTAACCATTTTATCAATCAAAAGACCGTTCAAATCCAAATCGAATTTTTCCAGACATGAGTATATTGGTATTTTCTTCTTCTCCTGCTATGTATGGTATATTTCCCAAGTATTGTCCTCTGCATATGATTTTATATGGAAAATCTTGATTAAATTGCTTATTCATGTGAAGCAGGTAATCAAAGCCGAAATCTAAAGCTAATGTTTAAGGAAATCGTCCAAACTGCCAATAACAGCAGTCATAATGTAAATTTCCTTAAAGTAATGACTATTGCAGGACGATTTACGTAATAGGTTCGTTAAATCGTTACCCTTATTAATCACACACTCCTGTTTGGTATCTCATATGCTTACATAACTTCTTAAAGTTCCTAAATCCTTTATAAACTCAATTTTCAACTTACAAACAATGCTGTTTCCTAAAAGCAAATTATGATTTATTTAATTTCATATCATTAGGTTAATATTGTCAATCACGGGTCATTTTGTAGAAGAATAGTGGATCGTGGTGTGTAACACTTTAATCTTTAAATAATAATGATAGATTAATATTTAAAGGTATATTTGTAAAAACGTTTGAAAGAACATTAAAAGTTACAATTCACTTGTTAATGAATTAATTTGTAAAACCACAGCAACTAGATGGATAAGTATTTCTAACACTCCCACTTAATGAAACATTGAAAGAAACCTATTTAAACACTAGTTAACATTATTTCAATTTTCATTACAAACTAAATTACAATTTACTAGTCCCATGTTTTTAGAACAGAACACATGTTTATCTTTTGGGACTGCTTTTGTAAGATTATCTGCTATCATACATTCAGTAGATAAGTACTTAATATTAACAGATCCATCTTGGAGTTTTTCGCGTACATAGTGGTGACGCACGTCTATATGTTTAGACCTTGCTTTAAAACCATCACATTCAGCAAATTTTATTGCACTTTGGTTATCGCACATTATATTTACCGCGCTATCACTTACTAAAGGTTTAAATTCTTGCGCGAATTGTCTGATCCACATCGCTTCTTGCACTGATGATGAAAGTGCCATATATTCCGCTTCCATACTTGACAAGGCCACTGTTGGTTGCCGCTTTGACCCCCATGAAATTGCACCGCCCGCAAGCTTGAATAGGTACCCTGTACATGAACGCCTTTTATCTACGTCTGACGCCCAGTCAGCGTCGGAATAGCCATGTAAATCACCAGCTTGTGAATATTGTAGTTTTACGTCTGCAGTACCGCGCAAGTACCGAAATATTCTCTTCACAGCCTTCCAGTGAGCTTCGCCGTGGTTATTATTAAAACGACTGACATCATTTATAGCAAACGCAATATCGGGTCTTGTGCCTTGTACCAGGTATAATAGGCTACCTACTGCCTCTTGATAAGGTATCTTACCTGTTAAGTTATTATTATTTACCATCTCAACTGACAGCTTTTGATTAGGATCACTTGGTGTTGCAACTGGTTTACAGTTTTTCATGTTGAATTTGGTTAAGATTTCGTTTATGTATTTAGTTTGATCTAGACTGATTCCGTCTGAATTATATGTAATATTTAGACCAACACAGTTTTTAGCGTTGCCCATATCCCTCATTAGAAAGGTTTCTTTCACTTAATGAAGCTTTTAACTGATTTTTCATCTGCTCATCAATCCAAAATATCAGTAAATCGTCTACGTAGATAGCTACGATTAACTGTTTATTTGCACTGTAGTAAACACACGGATCTACCCGTGATTTTATCAAACCATATGATTTGAAGAATGCATCTAATTTTAAATTCCATTCTCTTCCACTTTGCTTCAAACCGTAAATGGCTTTACGCAACTTACAAACTTTGTTTGATTTGTCTTGGTAACCTTCAGGTTGTTCTAAATAAATTTCTTCATGTAAGTCACCTTGTAAGAATGCCGTGATTGCATCCATCTGATCAATGTTTAAGTTATTTTTCGCTGCAAGTGCTATTAAATAACGTATTGTTGCATATCTTACTACAGGTGAATACGTCTCAGTATAGTCAATCCCGTATTTTTGAGAACAACCTTTGGCTACTAATCGTGCTTTATACTTAACAATTTTACCATCATTGTCTTGTTTTGTTTTGAAGATCCACTTACATTTTATGGTCTTTTTGTTTTCTGGCAATTCTGTAAGTATCCATGTCCTATTTAATTCTAAGGATTTCATCTCCGAATCCATAGCTTCCTTCCAAAATTGTTTATAATTACTATTTAGTGCTTCTTCTACTGATTGAGGGTTTGTGTTATCATCAGTACTTGCTAAATATACAAAATCACTTAACCTTCGAGTCTTTCGAGTTCGATTTGATCTTCTGGGTTCTTCAGCAACTTGTTCTATTTCTTCTTCTGGGATGTATGACTCGTCATCTGAATTTATTTCTTCTGGGTCGTTTTCTTCATCAATATCTTCTTCTTCATCGTGGTCGTTAGTTTCTCCCACTGAAGCTTCATTTTGTTTCTTCTCATCCTCGACTATTGATAAACTACCTATTTCTGAATTTGTTTCCAAGAATATAACGTCTCGACTGATTTTTATTTTCTTCGAAATTGGATCTATGCATCTATAGCCTTTAACAGTTTCAGAGTATCCGACAAAAATCAATTTTCTTGATTTTGGGTCCCATTTTTGTCTCTTTTGTTTCGGTATGTGTACCATTACTTCAGAACCGAACACGCGCATATGATCCAAGCTTGGCCTTTTTTTCGACCATACAGTTTCTGGAATTTTGTTTTCCAATGCTGAACTGACCGAGCGATTGATAATATAGACTGCTGTATTAACGGCTTCAGCCCAATATGTTTTGTCTAGCTTGGCATCAAGCAATAAACATTTAGCCTTTTCGACTGTGGTCCGATTTGCTCTCTCGGCTGTGCCGTTCTGCTGCGGTGTGTAGCTGTTAGATTTTTGATGAACTATACCGTTGACTTTGCAGAAATTTACAAATTCACGACTTTCATACTCGCCACCATTGTCTGAACGGATTACCTTTATTTTCTTGTCGGTTTGCGTTTCAACCATTTGCTTGAACTCTTTGAACATTTGCAGTACTTCCGATTTCTTTTCTAAAAAATAAACAAATATTTTACGAGAGTAATTGTCTATAAATGTTAGAAAATATTTAGAACCGCCTATGGAGGTTGTCTCCATGGGGCCACACACGTCTGTATGCACTAGCTCTAGAAGATCACTGGACTTCGATTCTGATGCTTTGAACGGTGCTCTAGCATGCTTAGCTTCTATACAGGTTTTACAGTTTTTTATACCACCTGAATCATCCGCGAAATTTATGCCGTCGGCTAGTCCGCTTTTCATTTTGCACAGATCTGCGTAGTTCAAGTGTCCTATCCGCCTGTGCCATTTCAAAACACTTTCGGACGTCGGAGCAAACATACACAACCCTTGTTCACTTTTAAATTTAAACACGTCAGATGATGGATTTGTATGAGCAAGCAATGAATTGTTTGTATTGTAAACGCTGCAACCGTTTTTATCGAATATGACTTTATTCTCGTTTTCAATGATTTTCGCAACCGATAGTAAGTTCACTGACAGTTCGGGCACTAATAACACATTTTTAACTTCAATGTCATTGTCATGTATACGTAACATTGTGCTTCCACAACCGGTAACTGTCATCTTATCACTATTTGCAACAGTAATGTCTTTAATCGGTGTTTCTTCTATATTATGTAACCAACTTGCTACTGAGGTCATATGGTGCGTCGCACCGCTGTCGACGTACCACTCGCTATTTTCTTCAGTGCCTTTACAGGAATAAACTCCTGTTCTAAAAGCTGACTTTCCTTCACCTTTGTTCCCAGGTTTTTTAGTCTTCTTATGCCAGCATTCGGATGCTTTGTGATTTTTCTTTCCACAAATATAACATTTAAAGATTCTTTTATTGTTCTTCTCTGGCTGTTGCTTCTTTCCTGTTCCTAAAAAAGCTTTATTTCGAACCTCATTCTTATACGAATAGTCGCCTTCCAGAAGTTTTGATTTGATAGCATCAGCAGTAATGTCGATACCACTGCTTTCAATTCCCATAATTAGTGGTTTAAAATCATCACTTAATCCGGCTAGGAGTATTGCACCTATCCAATTATCAGTTATATTAAAGCCTACGCCTTTTAATTTATTTCCCGTTCCGATGATTTCGTTAACGTATCCTGACATGGATTCATAATTGTCTAATTTAGTAGTGATTAGCCTCCTTAGCAAAGCAATTTGTCGTGTTAAACCCGTATTATCGAACAAATTTTTAAATGCTTCCCATATTTCTGACGCTGTATTCAACGTTTGAATATGTACATATAGTGATTCATGCACTGATAATACTATACGCGCCTTTGCCTTTTTGACTTTTTCTTCGTCTTTTTCATCGCATGGCGATTTGATACATTTTTCCAGTCCATGAAACTCGAGCAAATTTTCAATGGCAAATTTCCACGTGAAATAATTCTCACTTCCCTTTAGTTTCTCGATCGTTGTTCCTTCGTTTCCTGACATGTTGAAATTTTTCTTTTCTTCGCAACTGATGCAATTTTCAACTGTCAAAAGCTTCCCGTTTTTACAACAACACTACCACAGTTAATTTTCGTGCCTCTGGGCCCATAACCTGTAGAAGAATAGTGGATCGTGGTGTGTAACACTTTAATCTTTAAATAATAATGTACTTTTGATAGATTAATATTTAAAGGTATATTTGTAAAAAACGTTTGAAAGAACATTAAAAGTTACAATTCACTTGTTAATAAATTGATTTGCAAAACCACAGCAACTAGATGGATAAGTATTTCTAACACATACGCATTAATGAAACATTATTTTAGCAAAGTTTCAAACCCGTAGCTTTATTTTTAATGGGTGGTACATTTCATAAGAAACGAAATGTATTTATAGAAAAACTTTCTATCATTATATATTAGGTTTATCCGATTTATTTTAACCTAAAGAATCTACGACCAAACGGTGCCACAATCTTTTTAAAATACCCTGTATAAACATAAAATTATCATTCATAGGAGCTATGAATTGTAAAATGGATTGCATAAAAGCTTATACATATGTAGGCTGTTTATCTTATGTGAATAGTACTACTATTTATTATTTTAATGTTACCGTGTTTTTGTCAACCTTAAGTTAGTTAGGGTATATAGTTAGGAATCATCCTGTATACACTGAACTAACAACATTCTTGACGGCATTCACACGTAGAAATGCGATTCATACGTTCCGAAGGTTGCCGTAAGCAACAGGTGGTAGATTTTACTAAAAATATTCGTTTATTGAGGTTAGCAATTCCAAAATTTGTTTTGGAGATGACACTGTAACTGTACAAAAAACAAATGTGTGATTTCATATTGCCTGTAGGCAGGTGGATTTTAAAAAACATAAATTTTTAATGAAAATTGTTCTATTTACCAATTACCAAATTTATATACATTTTATGTAGGCATGTGGCTTTGTTGTTATTTATTTTTCGTGCCATTTTTCATGTAAGTACGCTCAATAAATGTTAGTAAACATAAATTGTTTTAAATTTTACATAAGCAGCAAAAGATATACTTGCCTTGGAATACAGCAACTAAGCAAAGTGAACGTGTTTCAATGATACTACTACATATTTTACTGATAGATTGACAGTTTATGTATAGCTCAAACGCGGAACTAATAACTAATAAGCATACTAATGCCTTTGGGTTTGCAGTTGTAAGGGGCTATAATGAATCTTTGTAAATAAATATTATTTTCTTTTATAGAATAGGTGCGCAGAGGAAGATTTAGTCGAAGAAAACGGACCATCCCATTTTATTCCTTATTTCGGCCTAATAACATAAATACTTAAATACATCAAGTTTCGTATTGGTAGTACGCATTCACTGCATGGGAATAGTTTGCAATAGATTTCTTAATTGAATAGATACTGTTTCATCAAATATTTTGAGTTTATGTAAATTTAATAATTTAACTTGTTTTCTGGCTAGGCAACCCACCATACAGAAACAAGTAATGCTACGTGCACACGAAGACACTTTAGTGGCTAGATAGTCTACAGATCGAGTGTCGTCATATGTACACCATATACAGTACATCTACAGTAGACCGCAAATACGGTTGCGGCTCAGCTGCGCACCATATAAACAAAGATGTTGAATGAGTGACAGAGACGAAGTACATACGTCACACTATCAGTACATTCAGCCGCAAAAGTTAACTTACGTTTTTATGTAAAGCGTGAAAGCTGTTTATGCAAAAAATTTTTCGCGGTGGGAACTGTCTTTTCGGTGACATAAAAGTTTATAATTATTCTCCTAAAACATCTCTGTCTGCGTCGTTAAGATTTGTTTTCGTATGCGTGTTCTTTCTTTTTTTGTTAAGCGTTGAAATTGAAAATGTTGCTACTTCACCATCTCCTACCATTTTTGTTTCTTTTGCAGTAGCACGTGCGACGCGTTCTTGAACCTTCGAAAGGGCAATTATTGGTTCAGCACCCTCATAAATTTTAAAACGGCACTTATGATTTCTCGGGATTGGCCGCTTAAAACTTTTCCTTTAATTTTAGTCCTGAAGACCATTTTCCTTCAGTAGATGCAGGAACGAAAGCAATAGTACGCACAAACAACAAAAAACAGCAATAGCACAAACAACAAATAACAAAGAAAACAACAATAATCAATCAACAGCAAGTTTAACAAATAAGTTTTGGAAGCTGCTACTTTTTAAGGGAATGTACCTATGTTACCCGTTCGAGAGCCAAGTAAAAAGGTACAGTAGACCGCAAATAGCGTTGCGGCTGAACTGCGCACAAGATAAACAAAGATGTTGAATGAGTGACAGAGACGAAGTACATACGTCACACTGCCAGTACATTCAGTCGCAAAAGTTAACTTGCGTTTTTATGTAAAGTGTGAACGATGTTTCTAAGCATTATTAAGATTACAAGTGCTAATGAGCCATTAAGTGCTCATAAAGTTACGTCTAATTTTAAAGGAACTTTAGTTTTACCTACACTTAAGACGTTTCTAAGAAATGTCCAATGACTTTCTAATTCCAAATCCGTTTACTATTACAATTTACAAGCTTTAAATAAATGTACACAAAAGAAAAGGTAAAATGCGTTGAATTAATAAAAAATACACAAAAAATTGCAATAAAAGAACTTTCAAATTAAAAATGTACTAATGTTTAAACGTTGTAAATAGAGAGTGGATATTATGCAAACTGCATATCGCAGATGAATTGCCCTGATTGTATTTATTTGGCACTAATTAATTTCTGCATATTTGACCAAATACTGCATATTTTGGTATTTTATATATATTTTGCATTTTTGTGCATTACTTAATTTTTTTAAATTTTTCTGAGTTAGATGTGATCCACTTTATGAAATATTTTCGGAAGCCCTGTTCAAAATTAGAAGAATGCATTTTTAAAATAAATACCTTTAAATGTAGTTTCTAATATGGGCAGGTAGTTAGTTAGTTGTTGCCTGGTTTAACAACTACCTAATACTTCCGGATTATTATTTCTCGGGATTGGCCGCTTAAAACTTTTCCTTTAACTTTTAGTCTTGAAGACCATTTTTCTTCAGTAGATGCAGGAACGACAGCAATAGTACGCACAAACAACAAATAACAAAAAACAGCAACAACACAAACAGCAAAAACAGCAATAGCACAAACAACAAATAACAAAGAAAACAACAATAATCAATTAAGAGCAAGTTTAACAAATAAGTTTGGGAAGCTGATACTTTTTAAGGGAATGTACCTATGTTACTCGCTCGAGAGTCAAGTAAAAAGTGAGCTCCGCTTCCCACTCCACTGTTTTGTCAACGCGCACCTCCGAGATACCCGCAGCCCTATTTGCGTTCTACTGTACATGTGAAGTTGATTGCTGAGAATGTACTACCATTTCACCGACTGACTGAATTTGTTTGTCTTCTGAAATTGCGGGTCGTTCAGGGTTTTCCTGTTTTGCACACTTCCGATGTTAATAAATTTTTGCACAACTTCTCTTAAATACGTCCTCGAAATAGGAGGGTTGGGAAAACGTTCATTAAATATTCTTTTGGCTTCGTGAAAGTTTCGATTGGCTTCAGCAAAAATAAATACTGCTTCAGTTTTTTCCTGCAAAGTTCGAACATTCGCCATAATTATTGTTAGTATCACCGGTTTTAACACTCAATATTCAAACATGAGCAGACAATATCTTAATATCAGAAACAACCATAGGTCCCGTGCCACTACGATGTGTGACACGTTAAAAATCACTACTGGAGTTGGAATTACCCCAGATAGGCAAAATTCTTAGTTAAGGTGTACAATGGGCCAAATGTGGCCTAAGTGCTTAGAGATGCTTGGAAAACCGCGTTCTAGATCTCGCTCTTTCAAATACAATACAATACAATATCAGAAACAAATAATTTGGAAGTGTGTCATTTGTTTTTGAATCTATAACATTTTTCCAAAATATATAATTATACTCTACTCAAAGAGACCTTTCTTTAAATATTTACTGAAAAGTAGTAGTTAGCCTCTCATTAAAGCACACAAAATGTTGTGAAGAAATATCAAGTCGTTCAAAAGCTAGTGGATGGGGAGGACATTTTACGACCGAATTGTATGTTTAATACACGTTTGCACCAAACAGTCCTTGCGCCAAACCGTCCCTCCGCCAAACCATCCCTGCGCCAAACCGTCCCTGCGCCCAACCGTCCCTGAACCAAAACATCTGGTCCCGCATACTAACAGGGCTATTCAGTCTATGCTCTCATCTCTCTCTGGGTATTCATCATTAGATTGATTTAATACAACGCTCCATGTTCTTCTGTCTTGAGCCAACCTTTCCTTTCATTGTTATTTCTGGCTCCGACGCCTTCCACTATTTGTATAAAGTCTATAAAAACGGCATATACAAAGTGATTTTTTAAAAAGTCAATTGCAGTAGCCTAGGGGTTGTCCCGTCTATATTAAGCTGTAGAATCTGACAATATGAAAATTGTAACAGCATAGTTGCCAATAATTAAATAAAGAAGCTTCAATTATTTATTCAAAAATGAATTTCACAGTGCAGCATAAGATATTTATGGTAAAAGCTTATTACCGAACTGGAATCATCATAAATGGTGAGTGGCGGTATTCGATCCAGGAAAGCTTCAACGATTTTACAGACCATTTTGGAATTGTTGAATACATTCGATTTTACGATGCTCTAAGGCACACTGTGGAATTATTTGATGAAACAGGTGGTGTTACATGCAGAAATGGTAGCGGTAGACCTACAGAATGCACACCAGACGTCCTGGAAAATGTTAGACAAATAATGGCTGAAGCTCCCTCAACTTCAAATCGACGTCTTTCACAGCGCATTGATTTGTCTTACACAACCACGAGGAATATTCTTAAAGCAGATTTAAAGTTATTCCCATATAAAGTAACTTCAGTTCATCAGATTCTACCAGCAGACATGGCTCTAAGAGAACGATATTGTCAATGGTTTTAAAACGCATTTCCTGAAGACAACGACTTGAACAACGTGTTTTTTTCGGAGGAAGCATGGTTTCATTTATCTGGATATGTGAACTCCCAAAATATGAGAATTTGGTCTGCGGAGAATCCATATGCGTTTAGAGAAACACCACTTCATCTGCAAAAGCTTGGCGTGTGGATTGGTCTTAGCCGACGACGACTTTTCCACCAATTTTCTTTCAAGGGACAATCAGTGCATTAAGGTATCGCGAAGAGATTTTGGAACCTTTTATTAATCAGTTAGATGACCAAGAGCTGCGGGAAGGGTACTTCCAGCAGGATGGCTCGCCTGTTCATTGTACTCTGGAGAACTTGAATTTTATTCAGGAATCCTTCGACAATAGAGTAATCAGTCGGAACACTCCAGTTGCTTATCCACCCAGGTCCTGTGATTTAACAACGTTGGATTTTTTTGTCTGGCCCTATGTGAAAAATTCAATTTATCAGACACCAATACAAAATTTAGATGAGCTTATAGCAAGAATAATTCATAAATGCAACGAAATAAATAACTCACAGCAAATGCTCGAAAATGTGTCTCGAAGTTTACAAAAACGAGAAAGATTGTGTATAGAGCAAGGGGGTGGACATTTCGAACACTTGCTGTGAAAGAAATCTTGACGAAAAACCTGTAATTTACTTACCTTAATAAATTACAAATCAGTTGCAACTAAATACTTGTTCATTTTCACATTTTGTTGGGTCAAAATTTTCAACTACCTGAACTGTCACACAGTTTGAAATACAGGTAAATGTCATTCAAAGCTCATTACAGCTGACTGCAGACGGAATAGCTTTTTTTCTAGGCTTGCTGCAATTGACTTTTTAAAAAATCACTTTGTATCATCTTTAACTAATATCAAATATTTTGGTAGGTACAGGGATGCTATCCCAGTATTATCCCGTGACAGAATAATGATGCTGGTTTATTGTGAAAATCAGCAGTTAGCTACAGCTGCAGGAGCTGTTTTGAATGAAGTACTTCGCAGATATTGCACTGCAGACGAAGAAGAAAATTCTGTTATATTTATTACACATCTAATTGCATTTAGTTACTTGGAAGTAAGTATCAAGGTTTGTGTTTTGCAATGGAAAATCTTTACAATCATTATTACTTTTTAGGAGCAAAATTATGTTCCATTACTAGTAGAAGCAATGCTGCCTTGGTGCCCTCAACTATCTGACTGGAACACTATGATAGGGCTACTTTTGCAAGGTGATCTTGAATACAAGGAAGAGACAAAATTGATTGATATAATGTCGCATGCCGTTCAACAAACTGTGACTGGAAAATCAAAAATTAATCGCGGAAAATCTTCTCAAGGTAGGAAGTTTCATTTAGGTTTCAATTAATAATAATGGAAATGAAATTTCTGTGTTATCAATATGGAATTTTTTGGAAGATTTTATCAGTTTTCCTTGTAATCATATAATTGACCCAATAAAGCACCTTAAAGTTGATTTTTCTGCCTGCGCTTATTAACAGTGTTGATAATGTTTACTTTTACAACATGAGAGTACGCTGATATCCATTACATGTATATGGTTTTTGTGATGGAAACTCAATAGCAGCTGCTCAAGAATATGAGTTGAGATTTCCAAATGGCGACTACCAGACCGACGAGTGCACAACCACCTACGTGAACACAGAACCTTCCTGAAACCGTCGACTGGGCGTCCAATACAGCAAGTACTAGACAATGGGGACAACATACTCCGCGAAATTGATAATAATTCCAGCATCTCTGTTCGTCGTGTATCTACACAAATTAATGTACCACGAATGCGAGTTTGGAGAACATTAAAACGTCATGGTTTATAGCCATTTCATAGTCAGCCTGTTCAAGCCCTCTTATCTACAGATTTCGCTAGTTGTGTGGAATTT
Organism: Limonius californicus; assembly: GCA_014611495.1. Lineage (NCBI taxonomy): Eukaryota > Metazoa > Arthropoda > Insecta > Coleoptera > Elateridae > Limonius > Limonius californicus. The sequence continues at coordinate 46,310 of JABXWE010005188.1, forward strand.
TGCCACTGGATAATTCAAACTCGAAACCTACGTAATAGAATTTTATTTACGGATGAGGTAACATTTACAAGGAATGGATTAATGAACAGAAAGAATAGCCACTCTTGGGATTTGGAGAATCCACAAGAAATTACAGTCAATTTATCAAAATAGGTTTTCAGTGAATATCTGGTGCGGAATTATTGATAACATGCTCATTGGTCCATTAGTTTTTGAGAACCATTTAATCGCCGACAGATATTTAAATTTTCTAGCAGATCATTTGAGAGGATTGTTAAATGATGTCCTTTCGGCGATTAGACATGGTATGTGGTACCAGTACGATGGTGCCCCTGCGCACTTTGCGTTGTATGTAATACAATTTTTGAATCAACGGGTTGAAGGGCGTGTAATTGGTAGAAGAGAACATTACCTCTGGCCCCATCTCTGAACTTAACTTGTTACATTATTATTTCTGGGGCCATATGAAAGATAAAAAATAAAAATAAGGAAAGAAGCAGCAAGAGTAATAGGAAACAAAAAACAGGAGTGGATTGACGACATGATGAACGAGATAGAAAAAGATAGCAAAAATAACACAAGGTTATACCAGGAAATTAGAACACAAAAAAGAGAAGAAAAACAACAGTTAATATAGACAAGAAAGAATGGGAAAGATATATGAAAGAAGCCCCAAAGAAGGAAGAAGACGGAAAGAGGAGTGGCGAAGAAGAAGAGGAAGGAGAAGTAGAAGTAGAAGAACCATCAGAAGAAGAAGTTGGCGAGGTAATAAAAAATTTGAGAAAAAGAAAAGTAGCAGGACCAGACAGTATATGCGGCGAAATGATGAAGGAAGGAGGAGAGGAAGTCAAAAAAAGGATCTACGAATTAATGAAGCAAATATGGAGGAAAGAAGAAATGCCCGAGGAGTGGAGGTCCGGAATTCTAATACCAATACCAAAGAAAGGAGACTTAATGTTTTGCGAAAATTATAGAAGGATAACCCTACTGAATTTAGTGTATAAGATACTAACGACATTAATATTAAAAAAGTTAAATAAGTTTACAGAGGAAGGAATAGGAGAGTACCAGAATGGATTCAGACACGGGCGGTCGACAATAGATGCAACCCATACGCTGAAACAAATAGTAGAAAAGTGCTATGAACAAGACATAGAGGTGGAAATAGTATTTATAGACTACAGGCAGGCATTCGATACAGTTAAAAGAGGATAGACTAAAAGAGATGCGAGGAAAATGGGGATACCTAAAAAACTGATAAGATTAATAAACATGACTATGGAAAGATCGAAAGCGGAACACATGAAGGATTAACAGAAAAAATAGAAATATATGAAGGAGTACGACAGGGAGATGGATTATTGGCAACACTGTTTAATATTGCAATAGAAGGAATAATGAAAGAATGCGAAATTGAAGGAACAATAATAGAGAAATCGATACAAGTGGTAGCATATGCCGATGACATAGCACTGATAGCAAGGGTTAGGAAAAGTTTGGAAGACGCAATGGAGATGATAAGTAAAGAAGCAAAAGAAAGAGGTTTAGAAATAAACCAAGAGAAAACCAAGTACATGAAAATTACAAGAAAAAAGGAACGAGTTAACAACAGAGTAATAACAATAGGAAACTATAATATAGAAGAAGTAGAAAGTTATAAATACTTAGGGACAATAATAAATAGAAAGAAGAGCGGAAGGGAAGAGATAGAACAGAAGATACAGTCGGGCTATAAAGTATACTACGGACACAAAATGATAGTGAATAACAAAAAGAAGACGAAATTAAGAGTATACAGAACAGTGATAAGACAAGTGGTGATGTATGCGGCGGAAAATATGTGCTTCACAGAAAGACGAAGAGAAGCTGAAGGTATTTGAGAGGAAAATAATAAGAAAGATATTTGGAGGAAAGAAAATAAACGAAGAACAATATAGGAGGCTAACGAATAGAGAGGTGGAGGAAATATTAGAAGACGAGAATATAGTCAGAGTAATAAAATCCAAAAGAATAAGGTGGTACGGACATATAAATCGGATGAGTGAGCAGAAAGTAGGGAAAAAGATGACAAAGTGAAAGCCACAAACGAGACCAAGGGGGAGGCCAAAAGTACGCTGGGAAGAACAAGTAGTGGAAGACTTAAAAAGAATGAGAGTCACAGGATGGGGAAAGAAAATGAGAAACAGAAGAGAATGGAAAAAAGAGAAAAGCAGCAGGACACATCAATTTATAAGAGAAGGAAGGAAAAAAACAGAGCAGAAGTGTAGTGAAATAGTGTAGTGTAATGTAGTGTAGTGGAGTGACGCACCACCAACACTGAAACGGTCAAAAGAGCCCTGGTTAATATCAGCTTGGTTTTCAATAATTCAAATTTTATATTGGTTGCAAACGTTTATTTTAAATATAAACATAAGAGTTGGGCAAACGGGTGCTCTGCCCGTGCCAACTAAGACATAAACATTACAACGTACAAAATGCAAGTGTGTACAGCAATGAGCAGTCTGCACGTGCTCGAAAGGGGTCGGCCAGTCTCGCTACCCGATCGGGGGCTGTAACCCCCATAAACAAAATAGGCGGTAAATTTAAAATCTTAATTCTAATATTGAGTACAAGCAAGCCCCTAGGGGCGGCTTCAATTTCTCCGGGAATGTATAGCCTTTAATAATAATAATATGAAAGATATGGTATAGCAAACACTATCAGAGACTGTTGAATAACTTAGGAGACTTATTTTTGAAGCAGCAGAATTAATTCGGAATAACAATGATATGTGACGAAGACCCAGAATGTGTCTCAAGAGCAACGGTGGCCATTGTGAACAATCTTTATAGTGAATTTAAACTAAAATAAAAATAAAAATCGGCTTTTCTGAAATTGCAATTATTTAATAAATAATAATTTAACACTCTATATTTTGAAAACGGTTTACTTACGGGCATAACTTTATTAGAATTTTTAACTGTATTTGGTCTAGATATTACATATACGAAGTAGTCACCTCACGTCGTGGGACACCCTGTACAGCAGTTTTTGATTAGCTAAGCAAATCATCACACACTTTTGTATTGACTAAATTTAAATAAAACCTAAATTATCTAAATTTTTATCAGATAAGTTTAACATTACAAAAAAAAAAGAAATTATGTTAGTCTAAGTTTTGTTACTGCAATGAATTTATGCCATTAAAATCCATAATTTTTGTGACTCTTTATTTCTGTTACAGCTCAGCTAAAGATCCAAAATATCAGAAAGACATCTAGCATATTTTTAACAAAGTTGTATCAGCTACTGAAAAAATACTCCACTGATTCTAAAAGTGTGCAACTGTTAGCAGAAATATTATTGGTTATCGATTACAAAGACATTTCTTTCAACAAATACGTAACGGTTAGTACAATTTTTTAGATGTTTATGGTTTCAGAATATTTGTAGCTGCTGTTTTATTTAATTTTGTATTTGTAGGATGTGCTAAACATAATAAAGGTATTACAGTCATGCTTTGTCAAGAATAGTAATAAGGAACTATTGGAAACTATAAGCATTGTCCTAGCTAAGTTATGTGATGAATTATCTGTTTTCAAAAGCAGAGCTACAGGATTAGTTGCTGTTCTGAAAGAAGCTGTTGTTAATGCGCTTCATGGCGCTTTAGAAAAGTTGAACCAGGTATTATTGAATAACACTTTTGGGTTGCAAAATTACTACAACGCATCCACTTTTAGACTGATGAATTATCTGAGGACAATTTGTCAAAGATAGAAGCTACAACACTTAAATTGGCAGTCCTGTTTATTCACCACGATTTGACTGAGTTATGGGAAGATAATCTTACTGATTGGTTAAATATATATGAGCTTGTAACCCCAAAGGTAAGTACTGTGCTTACTGAATTATTTTGGGACTTATAGCAGAATAGTAGGTAACAGCTTTGTGTAAAAGTCGCCCTGTTGTAGTCAGTAGGTAGTTTTACATGTAAATCACATTCCAGAGTATTGCATGTGTTTTTTTTTTTATTAAAATGATGAGATATACGAGCTAAATGAATTCAGAAGTATATCCCACTAATGTGTACCACATGAAATCTTTGTTAGCCAATCAATATCTTCTTCTTCTTCTCATTTCCTTCTTATGCCCCTTCGGAGTGTCGGAGGTGTTACTTCATTGTTCATTTATCCATTTCTTCCACTTCTTCCAGTCTGCGGCCATTTTCTTCATTTCCTGTAGCGTCTTACTTCTCTCTCTCCCTATCTCCTCTATCTGTTCCAACCACGTTTTCCTCGGCCTTCCCTTTCTTCTTTTCCCTTGTCTTTTCACGTCGATAACTCGTTTTACCAGCCTGGTCTGCTTCATTCTATTTAAGTGCCCGTACCAGTTTAGTTTCCTCTTTTTGATTTTTATCTCTATCGATTCCTGCTTTAGTTCTCCTCTAATGCAGTCACTTCTTAGTCGGTCCATTTTTGTCTTTCCCGCAATTCTTCTTAATTGTTTCATTTCTGCTGCATTAATTGTGCTCTCATGCTTTTTGTTTGTTATCCATGCTTCGCTGCGGTATAGTATCGTTGGTATGGTGATTGAGTTGTAAACTTGAAGCTTAGTCTTTTGGTCTATTTCTCTCTCACCGAATATTGTCTTGTTTAGGCTGTAGTAATTTTTGTCGCCGTCCTTGCCCTGTTCGCTATTTCTATGTCTATTATCCCATCGTTTGTGAACATCACTCCCAGATACTCGCAAGTTGACACCATTTTTATTTGTTCTTCTTTACATTTAATCGAGTCTCCATTTCTTATATTTTCCTCCTGTTTGTCTATCTTCATACATTTACATTTGTTGATGTTAATTTTCATGTTCATTTTCTCTATCTCTTCTACCCAAATATTTAGTAGGGACTGCATTTTATTCTGTGTATCCGCCATTAATATTATATCATCAGCGTATAGCAGTCCTTCCATTTTCGCTGGAAGCATATTTGGTATTGGTATTTTTCATTATTTTGTTCATTATTAATTTGAATAGCGTCGGGCTAAGACTATCTCTTTGCTTAATTCCCTTGTTTATGTAGAACTCTTTTGATCTTTTTCCACCCATTTGTACTTTTCCTTTCACCCTGCTGTATGTACTTTTGGTTACTTCTATAATTTGTTGGGTTATTTCAAGTTCTTCCATAACTTTCCATATGGTATCTCGGTTGATTGAGTCAAAAGCCGCTTTTAGATCTATGAGCATAATATATAGTTCTTTTCCTTGTTCGTTTCTTTTCTCTATTAGTTTTCTCAGTGTAAATATATTATTCATAGTTTGTCTCTCGTCTAAAAGCTGATTGCTCCTCTTCTAGTTTTCCCTCTATTTCCTTCTTTAGTCTGCCTTCTACAATTCTTGTATATAGTTTGAATGCAACTGGGGACAGGCATATATCTCTATAATTCTCGCATTCGAATTCATCCCCTTTTTTATGAATTGGTAGAGTCCGCCCGGTTTTAGAACAACATGTTGAGTCATCCAAGGCTGCGCCAAGCAATCCTACCAGTGGCGTCACCGGTGTGTTTGAAGCAAGCAGCTGTAGAAAACAAAATAAACACGTTGCGCTGGCCGCGTTCTTTCTACAACACTGAACACCGACATCCCTTTTAAATTTTCTTCCCAATCTTTCGGTATTAAATTCGTTCTCCATGCTTCCTTCATTATTTCCAACAACCATTTTTTCCCTTCTTTGCCTAGCCATTTTACCATCTCTGGATCTATATTGTCTGCACCACCAGCTTTTCCTGTCCGAATTTTCCTTAGTCCCTCTTCTATTTCATCTATGCTTATTTCTTCTGTCTGGTTACTATTGTCCTCCATCTCGTTTTGATTACCCATCGTCCCTATTGCTCGTTCCTCTTCATCATTATCGTATTTATTTTTGTAATATTCCCTCCACGTTTCTAGAATTTCCTTTAAATTTGTCCTTATACAGTTATTCTTATCTCTTATGCCCTTTATCTCTTTTGTTTTCCCGCCCCTTGAAGCTCTTGTTTTATTCCAGAAACTTCTATTATTTACTTTGTAGCTTTGTTCCATTTCATCGCCAAAGTCTTTCCAGCTCTTCTTTTTTGCTTCCCTTATCATTCTTTCACGTTTTTCCTATATTTGTAATATTCTGTTCTATCGTGTTTTGACTTTGTGCTTTTATATTGTTTCCATGCTTTTTTCTTTCTTTTTACTTCTTCCTGTATTTCTGTATTCCACCAGCTCGTTCTCTTGCAATGTCTATTAACCTTTAGCCTTCCGCAAATATGTTCTGCTATTCGTAATACTTACTGTGGCTTTGAATTTATTCCATCGATCTTCAAAATTCCATCCACTTTTTCTCTCTCCAATATCTCAAATTCGCTGTCTGTTTATCTTGGTATCTCTTCTTCCGATCTGCATCCTTTAGTCTTTTTATTGCTATTCTTCTATATTTCTTTTCCTCCATCTGTTCTATTTTCCTCCATTTCAGTTCTGCAGTTACTAGTCTGTGATGTGTCCCTATTTCCGCTCTACTCTCCGTCATAGTTTCCTTTATTTCTTGTATCATTTTTGTGTATAGACGATGTAGTCAATGATACTTTTCCCTTCTCTTCCTTCTGCTATAAATGTGTATTTTTCTGGTATGGGTTGTTGCGAGAAGGAGTTTCCTATCATTAAGTCATTTATTTGGCAGAATCTGATCATCTACTCTCCATTTCTATTCTTTATTTCTTCTCCAAATTTACCCATGCACCCAATTCCTTTATTTTCGTCATTTCCTATTCTTGCATTCCAGTCTCCCATCAATATGACTTTCTCGCTTCTTTCCTTAATGTCGTCTAGGGTATTTTGTAGCTCTGTATAAAATTCCTCCATTTCCTCCTCCTTAGATCCTTCTACTGGTGCGTATATTTGTATTATGTACCATGTTTCTTCCATTTCCAATTTTATATACATTATTTTGGACGATACCGGCTTAAATTTTGTTATCCTTGCCTCTACCTCTTCTGTTACCATTATTCCGACTCCTTCTTTAGCTCGTTGGCCTATTTCAACTCCGGAATAATATATACTGTATTTTCCTATTTTAAGTTTTCCGTTTCCCACTTTCTTTGGCTCACTTATTCCTATCAGCTGTATTTTGTAGTCTTCCATTTCTTGCGCTAGTTCATATTATTTGCTTCTTAATGATGTTATATTTCATGTTTATATTTTTTCCTTCTTTCTCATTTTTTTTAGCCTCGTTTTTATTTGTCTCTACAATTCGATTTTCACAGCGGTCGTATATTTTGTTGACAGTCCCGATCTTTTCTTTTGTTAGTTTTTTGGACGTCGTCCAGTGAACGTTAATGTTCTCATTTGCTTTCGTCTTCCCTATCATTGGGTGATCTTTCACTAGTCGTTCTTGTTTTCATACCTTTGTCACTATGTTCCTTTTTCCCATTATTGCTTTTCTCTTTTAGCATTCCTTTTGCCCCTTCCCAATCAATATAAAATAAGAAAAAACAGAGTTTGTGTTTTGGAAGTAAACTTGTTTTTTTGCCAGAATTTTTTTTATATAAGTAATCACTTTTAGTCCACGAAAAGCGTTATTACCTGTGGATACTGGAATGTGATTTGGAATTTGAGAAAAATAATAGCAAACAGTTCAAAAACCCAACCAGCAGAGAATTTAAAGCAATCAATAAACCATCTGAAATCTATTTGTGACAAATACATCGAACTGTGCTTTCACTTTCTGAAAGATGCAGAAAACTTCTTAATATCTTCAGAGGTAAGCAAATGAAGTTTGTATGTGTAATGTGATTAAAAAAATTAAATTATTTTAGGCGTTTGAATGTATATGCAATGTTTACATGGCATTTAAAAAAGATTTGAAAAATCCCGTCAAATCCAATCCGGTGCTGAAAGAATTATTACCCCCTGCTCCGCAACAGAATGAGCTTGCTCTCCTAATGTCATTTGCTCAAAAGTTGCTTTTCGAGGAGAAGAATAGTAAGATTAAAAGTTATCGGGTAGGGGCTATTATTATTTTATTTATTTATTTATTTATTTATTTAGAATCCTGCCTGAAATTCAGACGAATTCACCTGGGCAACATACTGAATTTGGCATTTCTCCAAGTTATCTCACTTCAGGAACTGAACAATGTGTACAAGTACTATCATTTGGTAGGTGACATTGCTACAGTTGAGGCCAGCAATCAATCATTGAATCATATTCTTGATATTTATTTATGTTATTAAATAAGCTGTAACACTTAGAAGATGGTATAGGCAACCAAAGTTGTGCCTAAGTATTCTGTTCATTTTATGTACATTAACATGCTAAAGTCTAAACAAATATGTTACACAGGATTATTTACGAGTGAAGAGTCTAAAAAGTATACATAGCACTTTCTTCAAATGCACTAGAGCAGCGGTTCTCAAACTTTTTTGGTGACGGAACCCTTTTAAAAAACTATATTTTTAACGGAACCCTAAACCCTAAAGCCCTAAACTAAAAGCAAAGCCAGTTATATGTGTATTGTTTATTAATAATCATACAAAAAAAGGTAGATACAGTAAGACTTACCGTATCTACTTTTTTTTGTATGATTGCTTACTAACTTACTACTTACTGAGTAAGTAGTAAGTTAGTAAGCAAATGATAAAACTAAGTTCATTTAATGGGAGGCATAAAATTGTTTTTTATTCCTCATCAACTGAGTAATGTCAGGCTTGATAGAAGAAAGTTGAATTCTCATGTCTGGTTCGACATCCAGTCTATTGCGGTATTTTGTTTTTGTAGCTGTATATTCTGAAAATCCCGTTTCACACAAGTACGTTGTTGGGAACGGCAGAAGAACATTCAAAGCCTTTGTGGCAAGTTGTGGATATTCATCACGAACCCTGCACCAAAAATCATTCAGTCAAATTGTTTTGAACAATGATTCCATGTTTGTGTCTGATGTCATTTCTAAAAATAATTCATAGATCTGATTTGACATATTTTCAGGCTTCTGCAAATTGGATGGAAAAGGGTTTTGAATCCATGAGTTTATTTTCAGTTTCGTATTCTGTTCTTCAGGAAAGTAAGATTTAAAAGTCGCTCGCAGATCATTGAGATATTGCACCAATTCAACAAATGTTTCATTTTGAAATATTTCTGTATCACTAAGACTAAGGTGACTAAGGAACTCACTTAGCAATGAAAAGCTTTCTGTTTCTCTCTTACCAAAACAAGTAATCCAAAAATCTAATTTTCTTTTAAAGGCGGTTATCTTGTTTCTTAGCATTGAAAACTGTTGTCTGTTTTCCTTGTAGTGACAGGTTTAATTCGTTAAGTTTTCCAAACATGTGTGCTAAAAATGCTAGTCTAAATAACCAGCTTTTATCGGACAAACGGCCTTTTAAATTTAAATTAAAAGGAATATCTGTAAGAAAAGCTTGTAATTCTG